>WSYH01001120.1:77174-102006 GCA_036426205.1 Ascaphus truei
CCAGGTACAGTGAGACGACGGGAAGGCCCGCTGCATACCCAGGTTACAGGACACAGGGAAGGCCCGCTTGCTATTCCCAGGTACAGGACACACAGGGAAGGCCCGCTGCTATCCCAGCTACAGGAGACCAGGGAAGGCCCCACTGCTATCCCAGGTAAAGGGACACAGGTGAAGGCCCACTGCATCCCAGGTAAAGGAGACACAGGGAAGGCCCACTGCTATCCCAGGTACAGGAGACACGGGAAGGCCCACTGCTATCCCAGGTACAGGATACACAGGAAGGCGCCGTGCTATACCAGGTACAGGAGACCACAGGGACGGCACGTTGCTATCCCAAGTACAGGAAGACACAGGGAAGGCCACTGCTATCCCAGGTACAGGAGACACAGGGAAGGCCCGCCGTGCAATCCAGTACAGGAGACACAGGGAAGGCCCGCTGCACCCAAGGTACAGGAGACAGGAAGTGACCCGTGCGAATCCGGTACAGGACACAGGGAAGGCCCCGCTGCATCCCAGGTACAGGACACAGGGAAGGCCCGCTGCACTGCCAATTCCCAGATACAGGCGCGACAATAGGGGAAGGCCCCGCTGCATCCCAGGATTACAGGAGACACAGGGAAGGAGGCTGCAACTCCAGGTACATGAGATCACAGGGACGGCCGCTGCAATCCCAGGTACAGGTAACCACAGGGAAGGCACGTCTATCCCAAGTACATGAGCACACAGGGAGAAGGCCCGCTTACCAGTCATCCCGGTGAGCCAGTGGATACACCAGAATGGAGGCCGGCAAGCCCGATGCAGACACAGGGCCGCTATCCATAATGACGACAACAGGGAAGGCCGCTGGCTATCCAGGTATAGGAGACACACAGGGAAGGCACTTGCTATCCCAAGTACAGGGGACACAGGGAAGGCCCACTGCTATCCCAGTATACAGAGACACAAGGGAGGCCCGCTGCAATCCCAGGTACAGAGAGACAGGGAAGGCCGCTGCTATCCCGGACAGGAGACAGGAGGGCCCGCTGCCAATCCCAGGTACAGGATACACAGGGAAGGCCCGCTGCCAATCCCAGCATACAGGAGACACAGGGAAGGCCCGCCTGCAATCCCAGGTACAGGAGAAGAAAGGGAAGCACGCTGCAATCCAGGTACATGAGCACAGGGAAGACTCGCTTGCGACAATCCCAGGTACAGGATACACAGGGAGGCACGTTGCTATCCCTAAGTACATGCAGACACAGGGAAGGACCCGCTGCATGCCAAGTACATGAGACACAGGGAAAGGCCCGATGCTATCCCAGGTAAGGTAGGATACACAGGGAGGCACGGCTTGTCCCAAGTACATCGAGACCACAGGGAAGGCACCTGCAATCCCATAGTACATGAGAGACAGGGAAGGCAACGTTGCTATCCCAAGTACATCGAAAAGGGAAGGCCGCGCAATCAACAAGTACATGAGACACAGGAGAAGCGGGTCCAGATGTTACGAACACGACGGCCGGCTATCAGGTAGGAGAGACCAGGGAAGGCCCGCTGTGCTATCCCAGGACAGGAAGACACAGGGTATGCCGTCTGATGGATCCACACGGCTGTACAGGATATCAACAGGGAAGGCACCGCTGCAACCCGGAACGGATACACAGGGAAGGCCCTACCTCGCTGATCCAGGTACAGGGTACACAGGGAAGGCCCACTGCTATCCCAGGTACGGAGACACGGGCAAGGCTCCCGCTGCAATCCCAGGATTTCATTGAACAGAGGCCCGAGGACCAGACAGGAAGCCAGGGAAGGCCCACTGCTTATCCAGCGGTAAGGATTACACAGGGAGGCCCGCTGCGGATCCCGGTACAGGGAACTAGCAGGGAAGGCACCGGTGCTAGTCCCAAGTACAGGAGACACAGGGATGGCCACGACAGTGCAGGGATAGGCCAGTCTCAAACAGGAAGCACAGGGAAGGCCCGTGAACTAATGTGGAGCACAGAGCCTCGCTACCAGAGGAGACAGGGAAGGCCCGGCTGCAATCCCAGGTACAGGATACACAGGGAAGGCACGTTTGCTTATGCCAAGTCAAGTACATGGAGACACAGTGGAAGGCCCGCTACTATTCCCAGGTACAGATACAAAGGGAAGGCCCAGCTGCACATTCCCAAGTCTGAGGACAACAGGGATATGGCCCGCTGAATCCCAAGTACATGAGACACAGGGAAGGCCCGCCTGCTTATCCCAGGTATAGGGAATAACAGCGGAAGGCACGTGCTTTCCCAAGTCATGAGACACAGGGAAGGCACGCTGCAATCCCCAGTATATGAGAGACAGGGGTAAGGCACGTTGCTTATGCCCAAATACATGAGACACAGGGAAGGCCCGCTTGCAATCCAAGTTACATGAACAAGGGAGGGCCCGCTGGGATCCATTGGCTACAGGAGACACAGGGAACCGGCCGCTGCTTATCCCCAGGTACAGGAGACACAGGGGAAGGGCCCGTGCATCACCAGGTACAGGGACACAGGGAAGGCCGTCTGGCATCCCGGTACAGGATACACAGAGAAGGCGCTGCTGCAATCCCAGGTGACAGGATACAAAGGGAAGGCCCGCGCAAGTGCCCAGGTACAGGAGACCAGGGAAGGCACGTTGCCGTATCCCAAGCACGGAGACACAGGGAAGGCGACCGCCTGCGAGTACCAGGTACAGGAGACCAGGGAAGGCACGTTGCTGTATCCAAGTTACAGAGAACCAGGGAAGGCCGCTTGCAATCTACAGGTAACAGGAGACACAGGGAAGGCCCGACTGGCAATCCCAGGTACAGGAGACACAGGAAGGCCCGCGTGCTATCACAGTATAGGAGACACCGGGAGGCCTGCTGTATCCCAAGTACAGGGAGACACAGGAAGGCCCCGACTGCAATCCAGCTACAGGAGACACAGGGAAGAGCCCAGCTGCCATCCCAGGTACAGGGATACCGGGAAGCCGCTGCTATCCCAAGTACGGACACACAAGGAAGGGCCTGCTGCATCCCCAGGTACAGGAGACAGGAAGGCCCGCTGCGAATCCCAGGTACAGGAGACAGGGAAGGCCGCTGCTATCCAGTACGGAGACAAAGGGAAGGCCGCTGCTATCCCAAGGACAGGATACACTAGGGGAGGCCCCCACTGACCTAATCCAGCTCAGGAGACAGGGAAGGCCCGGAGCACAATGCCCGGTACAGGAGACACAGGAAGGGCCCCGCTGCTATCCCAGGACAGGTAGACACAGGGAAGGCCCCGCTGCAAATCACATGTACAGGAGGACACAGGGAAGGACCCCCCCCCGGCTTTGCTAATCCCAGGTACAGGACACCAGGAGAAGGCCCTGCTCTTACCAAGTACAGGACACACAGGGGAAGGCCGCTGGCTATCCCAGATACAGGAACACAGGGAAGGCCACTTGCTTATCCCAGGTAGCAGGAGAACAGGGAAGGCCCAACTGCATCCCAGTACAGGAGACCACAGGGAAGGCGCCAACTGCTGATCCCAGGTACAGGATACACAGGGAAGGCCCGCTGCTATCCCAGGTACAGGAGACAGGGAAGGCACCTTGCTATCCAAGTACAGGAGACAAACAGGTTTGAAGGCCCCACTGCTATCTCAGGTACAGGGCATGACACGGGAAGGCCCTGCTGCAATCCAAGGTACAGGAGACACAGGGAAGGCCCGCTGCTATCCAGGTACAGGAGACAGGGAAACGTGCCCGCTGCAATCCCAGGTACAGAGACACAAGGGAAGGCCCGCTGCAATCCCAGGTACAGATACACAGGGAAAGGCCACGCTGCAATCCCCGATTAAGGAGGACACAGGGAAGGCCCGCTGCACAATCCCAGGGCGACGTGGAAGAACAGGTGAAGGCACGCGGCAATCCAGTAGTACATGAGAACAGGGAAGACCCGCTTGCAATCCACAGGTTACAGGATACAAGGGAACAGCCACGTTGCGTATCCCCAAGTACCTGAGACACAGGGAAGCGGCCCGCTATTATATCCCCAGGTACGAGGATACACAGGGAGGGCACGCTTGCAATCCCAAGTACACAAGTATTCATGAGACCACGGGAAGGCCCGCTTGCAATCCCAAGAGTACTGGAGACACAGAGAAGGCCCGCTGCGTCTCCAGTATAGGATACACAGGGGCAACTGTTGCCTATCCAAGCATGAGACCACATGGGACAGGCCCGCTGCATCCCAAGTACATGAGAACAGGGAAGGCCGCTGGTTTTATCACCAGCGTACAGGAGACACCAGGGAAGGCCCGCTTGCTATCACCAGGACGGAGACACAAGGACTCAGGCCACGACTGGTAGTCCAAGGTACAGGATACACTAGGGAAGGCACTGCACTGCAATCCCAGGTACAGTATACACAGGGAAGGCCCCGCTGCAATCCCAGTACAGGTAAAAGGGAAGGCACACTGCCTATCACAGGTACAGAGACACTGGGAAAGGCCCACCTGCATCCCAGGTACAGGAGGCACGGGAAGGCCCGCTGCATCCCAGGTACAGGAGGACACAGGGGAAGGCCCCACCTGTCATCCCAGGACATGGATACACAGGAGGCCGTGCTATCCAGGGACAGGAAGACACAGGGGAAGGCACGTTGCCTATCCCAAGTACAGGAGACACATGAGGAATGGCCCAACTTGCTATCCCAGGTAAGGGAGACACAGGAACGGCAGCCCGCGCAATCCCAGGTACAGGCTGAGACACAGGGTAAGGCCCGTGCTATCCCAGGTACAGGAGACAGGAAGGCCCTGGCTGCAATCCCATTGGTACAGGAAGACACAGGGAAGGCCCGCTGCAAATCCCAGGTACAGGATACAAGGGAAGGGCCCGCCTGCAATCCCATGATACAGGAGACCACAGGGAAGGCGCCGCTGCAATGCCCAGGTACAGGAGACAGGGAAGGCCCGCCCGCAATCCGAGAACACGGAAGACCGCTCATCCGAAAGATTCCCGGGGCAGTAGCTCCCAACACATTTGAGACACATGAAGCCCGGCTACGGTATTCAGGAACGACTTGTAGACCGAACAGGGAAGGCCCCGCTCAATAGCCAAGTACATGTGATACACAGCGGGAAGGCCCGCTGCATATCCCAAGTCATGAACACAGGAGAGCCGAACCCAAAGTACAGGAACGAGGCCCGCTGCTATCCCAGGTATAGGATAACAGGGAAGGCACGTTTGATATCCCAAGTACATGAGACCACAGGGAAGGCACGCTTGTCTGCAATCCCAAGTACATGAGAGAAAGGGAAGCACGTGCTGTCCCAAGTCACATGAGACACAGGGATAGGGCCCTGCTGACAATCCCAAGTTAAAAGTACTGAGATCAACAGGGGCGAAGGCCCGCATGGATCCAGGTACAAGGGGGACACAGGAAGGCCCGCTTGCTATCCCAGGTAAGGAGACACAGTGGGAAGGCCACGCTGGTATCCTACAGGGGTACAGGATACACATGGAAGGCCTGCTGCAATCCCAGGCTACAGGAATACCACAGGAGCGCACGTTGCATCCGAAGTACAGAGAGACCACAGGGAAGGCCCCTGCGATTCCCAGGTAAAGGATGACACAGGGAAGGCCGGCTGTGCAGATCAGGTCACAGGCATCACAGAGAAGCCCGCTGCATCCCAGGTACAGGTACACAGGGGAAGGCCCGCGCAATACACCAGGTACAGGGAGACACATGGGAAGGCACGTTGCTATCCCAAGCACAGGAGACCATGGAGGCCCGCTGCCCCGTCCCAGGTTAGAACAAGAGCACGTTGTCAAGACAGAGATCACAGGAAGGCACGTTGCGCTGCTACTCACGTACAGGAGACACAGGGAAGGCCCGCGGCTATCCCAGGTACAGGAGACATCAGGGCAGAGCCCGCTGTATCACAGGTTAAGGAGAACAGGGAAGGCCCGCTGCCTTATCCCAGGTAAGGACTGCACAGGGGAGCCCGCTGCATCCGGACAGGCTAAGAAAGGGAAGGCACAGGCTGCACAGTACAAGGCCCCGCTGCCAATCCCAAGGTTACAGGTACACAGGAAGGCCCGTGCTATCACCAAGTACATGACACACAGGGGAAAGGCTGCTCCGCCTATTTCCAAGGTACAGGGACAGGGGAAGGCCCGCGCATCCCAGGTCCAGGGTAAGACAGGGATAGAGCCCGCTGCTATCCCAGAGACCGGAGACAACAGGGAAGGACGCTTGCTATCCAGCGTACAGGATTTAAACACAGGGAAGGCCCCGCTGCAATCCCAGCTACAGGAGACACAGGGAAGGCCCACTGCAATCCCAGGTACAGGACACACAGGGAAGGCCCGCTGCAATCCCAGCTACAGGAGACACAAGAAAGGAAGAGTAGAGGCTCCACAGATTTTATAAATGCAATAATTTATTGAAGCCAAATAACGTGTCCAACTGACAAAGGCTGCTGTGACAGCCGAAATGTTGGACACTTTATTTGACTTCAATAGATTATTGCATTTATAAAATTTGTGGAGCCTCTACTCTTCCTTTGTTGTGTAAAATGTAGGTTAATACATGTAATCTTATTAACTTTTTGTACCAATGTTGAACTCCCACCTTTTTGGGGGAAGAAATATTTTGCTAAAAATATAAAGGATCAAGAACCAGTCAGGAGATTGCTGCAAAACAAGTTCACATTGGGTTACTTTGACACTCTCCGTCACTTTGCATAAATGTATCAAAGTGCTGTGGTGTCATTTTGCTCTACTTTTGCCATTACTGTACAATTGGTTTTCTGTATACACTTCCAGCCTCTCTCAGCCCATTTGGGACCATTTTAAATGAATGCTATCTATGACGCATTATTACTAAGAGTTAGAGATTTTGGAAATGTTTGCAGAAGGTCATGAAGTCGGCTACATTTGCAGGATTTATTTAGTAAAAAAAATTGCAGGGTCATAGAACTTTTGAAATGTTGCACCCTTTTTTCATAGGCCTCCACCTAAGCAAAACGATTCCTGCGCTCCTACCATTTAGGCTAAAATAAAAAAGTAATCTCATGAGTAAGGGTTATTTAGTTAAACCCTTTGGCCAAAGCGTTATAAACCTGCAGCCACGTTAAGGCATAACCAAATGTGCAGGTACCTACACTGAATATATGTACTTATTCCCATGGACTGGTGAAAATGTGAGAAAGCCCTGAAGGGGTTAAATAAAGCATATCCTTTTGTGAGTAGTGCAATTAAAAGCTGTCCAAAGCCAGTATCATAGTTACCTTACTATAGAGGTAAACTGTGGGTGCACAAATTCCCTGGTGTGAATAGAATAAAACTTACCACCTCCATCTAAGTAACATGTTTATGAATTTGAGAAATGGATACAAAGCCTGTGAGAAATGGGGCCAGTTCACACCTATTCACTAAAGGTGCAAAACTTTAGCACACCCTAATGCCCAAAGGAAAAAGGGGGAAATATCCCACTATGGTCAGGGGGCAATACTGTATGGCAAGTGTCCCAAACAAAACAGGAGCAAATTGCGTCACTTTGACTCTACAGCACGTTGTCCGTGTGTTAAGCGGAGGAGATAGACAGCACAACATTAGAGTGAGATGCGTCAAAAATCAGATCAGCCACAGTTTTCCCAGGCCCAGGACTGAACTTTTCACTTAGGTCCCGAGAGGGGAGGCAGTCGGAACCCCAAATTTGTTGAGGGGATGGGTGCAAAATATGTTGAGTGAAAGGGGGTTTACGGGGTTCTAAATGTTTTGCTGGGGGAGGGGGCTAAATTAATTGTTGACTGGGAAGGAGGCTTCTGGGAGCTACATTGGTTGTTGAGCGGGACTTCTGCAGAGCACTATGGAGTATATGGTCTGCCCAGTGGATAGAAACTCACATGTGTATATATTTGTGAGAAATATAATCTGGTGGTCTCTTTGGGGTTTCTGATTGTTAATCTGAAGGGACAACTTGCAATCTTGAAGTACATTGACAATCTTAAAAGGAGTTCACTGGTCACTGAGCAGGACCTGGTTGGAACTAGTGGTGTGCAGGGTGGAGTTGTGAGTGAGGACCAGATGAGGTAGCTACTTTAGTTGGGTGCTAGCAGGGAAAGCAGTTCTGAGCTGACCCATCACAATAGACACCAGATTGAGTACAAATACTGGGAGTGTCAGGGCAGGAATGGCAACACTGAGGCAGACCGATTTCTCTAGCAAAGTAACCACTGTGTATTTTGACTCACCGCTCTCTCAGATTCTAGGTTCATATTTACATGTACAGGTGCATAGAGATAATACTAGATACATATAAACAGAGATTGCGTGATAAGATCGTCCCGCCAGATGTCTATTAATGGCACTCAATGTACACACAGTAATCTAGACTTGATAAGTCAACGGATACAAATATCCTAGGGCAAAATTAAATGTATAGCTGTAGAATAACCCAACAGAGTACCAGAGAGTGGATGCCACTAATGCAAAAAATAATAATGGTTTAATATTGGTTTGGGTCCTAGTGTCTTGCTAGCAGCACAGTCCTACACATATGTAGGATATTGCTTGGACTGCAGCTTTAAGGGATAATATTCAGGAATACCTTTTGGATAACATAACAACATTATTACTAGTAGTTACCATGGATTTATCAGACAAATTAACTTTTTTAGGTTTTTCTGAAGAGGGAAGTAAGAATTTAGACCAAGGTAATGCAGTTGATGTGGTCTACTTAGATTTTGCAAAGGCTTTTTGATATGGTGCCAAACAATAAATTAGTGTACAAAGTAAAGCAAATTGATCTGGTTAAAAATATTTGCACATGGATTGTAAACTGGTTGAAGAATACAATAGACAGCAAAGAGTTGTCATAAATGGAACCTTTTTAGATTAGGCTAAAGTTGTAATTTGAGTACCTCAAGGTTCAGCACGGGGGCCGCTAGGTTTAGAGAGCAAAGTCTCCATCTGTACTAACTACACTAAATTATGTAAGGAAGTAAAATCAGCGCATGATGTAATTTCTCTACATGGGGGCTTAGGTAGAAACTTGGGGATAAATGTAGGATTATGCATTTGAAAAGCAAAAATAATAACGCTACATTAAACTAAATGGGACACAATTACTTATAGGTACATCATTGCTGTAGAAGGATTTAGGAGTACTTGTAGACAGCAGGCTTGGCACTAGTGCTCAATGTCAGACAGTAGCTGCAAAGTCTAATAGAATACATAATGAAGCTAGGAAAAGTGCGACCAAGCGCCACCAAATTAATAAAGGGAATGGAAGGTCTGCCTTATGAGGAATACATTAGCTATCCAAATTAGGTTTGTTTATATTAAAAAGAGGCAAGAGTAGATAACTAGTCCAAGGAATAGTGCGTTGCTCCATGGTGGACTGACAAAGACAAACAATATACAGGTAATCCTCGCTATCCAATGTTTCACTTTACAACGAATGGCATATCCATCTCTTTACAATGCAAGTTTTTGGGCCGTTTTTCGATGCCGGAATGTGTTATCCGACACCGGAATGTGTCATCCAACGCTCACCGCCACTGATTAACCTGGGACTCATTTTACAACGGTTTCACTATCCAACGCTACTCCCAGAACGGATTCCGTTGGATAACCGAGGACTGTCTGTACAACACAAAAGACAAAAAATAAAAAAGGAGAGAGAAAGAAAAGAGGAGAAACCAATACTGTATTACTGTTTGGTAAAACATATATTATGAGCAAAAATAGATATCGCATTCAAAAACAGGCTTATAATATAAGCATAATGCAGGAAGGCAGCTTGGAGCCCCTCAGCGACGGGGCTCATGACCGCTGGGGCCAGGCTCCCTCCTCTTCCCACCTAACCCCCAACCCTTGCGGGGTCCCCTCACCTGTAGCGCTGGGAAGCGCATTGCCTCCCCGTCCCGGCCGGTCGAATACTGGTTCCCCTCCCTTCTGCACGCGCGCCCCTCCCCCTCTCCCCTTTTCTTCCCACCATGCCTCGGGGGTGGGGGGTGGGGTTCTTAGGGGATTTAAACTTGGGAGGGAGCGGGAAGGCAGTCAGGCACAGGAAAGAACGGAGAATGGCTGACATGCAGGAGCTGTTAACCAGGCGGCAAACGGAGGCTCTTTCTAGAGAGGAAGGATGGCTGCAGCAGCAGCTGGCAGGTCTGCTCGCAGGAGGTAGCAGTGACGGTGCTACAGCCGGGGGATCGGAGGAGCCCAGAGCGGAAGCAAGTGGAGGAGCGGTGCGGCCCAGCCAGAGATCCATGCGGCCGCCGGCGCGGCGGGTGGTGGCCCACTCAAGGCGGTCAGGCCCTCTGATGGGAGCGGTGGAGGTCCGGGACCCGCCTGTGCGGAGAACGCGACTGCGTGCTGGTCCCACAGTGGAGGGCACGGGGGTGGAGTCAACTCACGCCGGGAGGCGAACGGCTGAGGGTAAGAGGAAGGTTTCGGCCTCTATTCTCCCCTCAGCTTCAGTAGAAGCAACCCCCCCCCCCTTAAAAACACCAAGGGGTGCAGAGGGGATGAGGTCCCGGGGTATGCCACAGTCACATGGTGGTACTTCACGGGTTGGGAATAAGGGATTGTCTGGGCAGCCCTTACAGAGGGAGGGAGGGCAGCATCAGGTGGGTGCTGCAGGACAGGATACAAGCCAGCAGGTGAGAGAGGCTGGGGGTGCTGCTGAGGCAGTGGTTGTGGGTGCTGCTGGGGAAGCAGATGTGAATGTTGCTGGGGCAGTGGATGTGGCTGCCATTGTAAAGGCTGTGCTGGAAGCCTTAAGAGGGCAGGGGGGGCACCCTGCGGCAGTGACCCCAGTGGCAGCAGTAGCGTATACACGGCCAGGGGTGGCAGCGGCCTGGGAAGGGGTGTCCTATCGGGCTGAGGCCAGCAATGTGGCGGTTTGTGAAGGGGTATGTGGGGAGTTGGCATTAGCCTCCCCAGTGGTGGTTTCTCCTCCGGCACTGGCAGTAGGCATGGCGGAGGCAGGGAGGGTACCTGACATTTGTTTCTCAGACACATGCATGCCTCACAAGCCCGTTGGGTCTACACTTGTCAGCAGAGGTAAAAGAAAAGGTATGGGCAGGGGATTATGTGGAGATACTATCCCTACTGCGCGGGTATAAAGAAGCACTGGCAAGGTCCGGCAAAAAGGTGAGGCCAAGAATGAAGACATAGAGAAGCGATTATTCCCGCGAACATTTTCTAATTGGTCACAGGCCTTCTCTATCCTGGCCAGTGTTGTTGGGGAAAAGTCACCAAAATTATGCTCTACATTATTTAAATATCAGGATATGATCGGTTTTGCGTATAGAAACCATAAGGAGATGGGTTTGTGGCTATATGATGAACAATTTTGTCAGAAAATGGCGGTGCGAAAGCAGCTATCCTGGGATAAAAAAGACATGGACCTATGGTTAGAGATTTTTACCACGGTTAAGCCGACTCCCTTTCATAAAGGGGCCGACAGCATGGAATACTTCAGTTTGCCGGCCACTAGTGGGAGAGGAGTGTGCTGGGCCTTTAACGAGGGGCAATGTAGGTTCGCTGGCTGCAAATTCCGTCATGTCTGCTCAATCTGTGGGGGGGGGGGGGGCGTTCCAGTGCGAAATGTTACAGGAGGATTGGGGGGAGAGGAAGGTCAGCGCAGCAGACTTTGGAGAAGGGCAGCCACGCCGGTGAGCGCCGAAAAGTTGGCGCAATGGCTGGGGCTCTACCCAAATAAAGAGGCGGCTCGCTTGTTACACACTGGCTTTCAGGAAGGGTTTTGGATTCCATTTGTAGATAGGACGGGGGGTTGGGAGGCGGAAAATTTAAAGTCTGTCAGGGAGAGGGAAGACGTAGCATGTGGAAAAATTGAAAAAGAAATTGAATTGGGAAGAATGGCAGGGCCATTTGGAGCCCCGCCTTTACCAGGGCTGAGAGTTTCCCTGTTGGGCATAGTTCCGAAAAAAGAAGTAGGATCGTTCCGGTTGATTCAGCACCTGTCTTATCCGGAGGGATCGTCTGTGAATGATGATATCGACAGGGAGCTTTGCTCAGTAGGTTATGCACATTTTGATCAGGCAGCGGCATTAGTGGGCAGGTACGGACAGGGCGCGCTTCTGGCAAAGGCAGACATAAAGTCAGCATTTACGTTACTACCAATACACCCTGAGTGCTTTCACCTACTGGGGTGCAAGTTGGGTGGCCAGTATTTTGTGGACCTATGTTTACCAATGGGGTGTGCCCTGTCGTGTTTTTATTTTGAAACTTTTAGTACTTTCCTGGAGTGGGTAGTCCGGAAAAGAATGCAGGCGGTAGGTGTAATGCACTATTTGGATGATTTTTTGTTCATAGGTCCAGGGGAGTCAGATTTGTGTGCCAGATGGTTGGCAGAGTTTTCGGCAGTAGCATATGAGTTCGGCGTTCCTTTGGCAGTGGAAAAAACAGAGGGCCCCACTACAGTTCTTAGTTTTTTAGGGATATAAATTGATTCGGTTCTTATAGAATATAGGCTGCCTGGGGAAAAACTGAGGGCTTTAAAAAGTTCAGTGGAGACATTTTTGTCCCTCAAAAAAGCATCGTTGAGGAGTTTTCAGTCCTTAATGGGACATCTGGTTTTCGCAACAAGAATTATGCCAGCAGGGAGGGTTTTTTTCAAAACGGCTAGCGGCTGCTACGGCCGGGTTGAGGCGTCCGCATAATTTTATAAGGTTAACAGTGGAGATCAAGAAGGATTTGGGGGTGTGGTTAGAGTTCTTGTGTTGCTACAATGGGAGGACACTGTGGAGGGTTTGCCCTACATCCAACAACGAGCTCCAGCTCTTCACAGATGCGGCTGGGGCAGTTGGATTTGGAGCATACTTTGAGGGGTCCTGGTGCGCGGAACGGTGGCCACCAGCTTGGGTGGAGTCACAGTTAATGAGAAACCTGACGTTCCCGGAATTTTTTCCTTTGGTACTGTAGTTGCGATAAGTCTTTGGGGCACCCAGCTGGCTAACCAGAATGTAGTATTCTGGACTGACAATATGGGGGTGGTCGAGGCAGTAAACAATTTTGGGTCCCGCTCCCCCCCAGTGTTGGCTTTATTGCGTAACTTTGTTTTAGTCTGCCTGAAGTTAAACATAGCCTTTAGGGCTAGACATGTGCCTGGGGTGGCTAACAGGGTTGCTGACTCTTTATCCCGAATGCAGCTAACAGAGTTCAGGAAGTTGGCGCCAGAGGCGGATCAAGTCGGCCAGCGATGTCCAGTGGAGTTGTGGGAGCTGGTGAGGGTCCAGTAATGGCTTTGGTACGGGCTTCAGTAGCACCTGGTACGTGGGACACTTATGTAAGAGCTTGGGAAGAATACCGGGTTCTGGCAGGGGAACTTGGGTTAGGGGTATCGGAGGTGGGGTCCCTCTTGACGTATTTGTTATTATTAAAGGAGAAAGGGTTGGCGGGGAGCTCAGTGAAAAGGAAACTCGCGGGGTGGCATTTTTCTCGCGTTTAAATGGTTCAGAAGATCCAACCAAGGCTTTCCTAGTGAGGAGGGCAGTAGCTGGTTTCATGAGGGCATCAGCAGTACAGGATGTCAGGAAGCCGGTCACTCCGCAAGTGCTGGAGGGTCTGGTTCAGGCGACCGGGAGAATTTGTTTTTCTCAATTTGAGGCAAAATTATTTAACGCAGCATTTACGTTGGCATTTTTTGGGGCATTACTCATAAGCGAATTGGTTTGCGCGACAAAAAGAGGTGAGGGGGCTTGTCTGTCGAGAATGTTATACAGGCACCCGGATCACTCAGATTCCTGGTACAGCAGTCTAATACAGACCAGCAAGGCCGAGGGGCGTGGGTTACTTTAAAGGGTTAGGTAAACAGTTTGATCTGCCTGTTAGAGAGGCTGGGAGCCTACATGGAGGTTCGTCCTCCTACCCCAGGCCCTTTGCTGGTTCATGCAGATGGTGGGCCGGTTTCAAGATTCCACTTCCGCCGGGCGGCCTCGTGGCAGGACGGCCTGGTGGCAGGACGGCCTGGTGGCAGGACGGCCTCGTGGCAGGGCGGCCTCGTGGCAGGGCGGCCTCGTGGCAGGACGGCCTCGTGGCAGGGCGGCCTCGTGGCAGGGCGGCCTCGTGGCAGGGTCAGTGAGACGCTGTGACAGGCCTGCGCAACTTGTAAAGTGAGAAGGGCCGAAATGCTGCAAGGAAAACAGATTCGGGCCGCACGGGTAAAGCAGCATTTATTATTCAAAATAACACATTTATTTACGATGTTTACTTGAAACAAAATTACATTTAAAATACTTTAATTCAAATTAACTAATTTCCAAATCATCTCAAACTTAAAGAGAGGTATTAAACCCCTTTTCAGCAACAAGCTTGGTGTGTGCCGGGGTCATATTTGTAGTAGACGTCTTCAAAATTGTCATTAGCCAGACAAGACCGTTGTTTGTTTTTGTTCAAATTCATGATAGAGAACGTTTGTTCACAAATGTAGGTGCTGCCAAAAATGCTGAACGTTTTCATTGCAGCGTCAATAAGATTTTGGTACTTGTCACTGTCCGTACTCCTGTAGGATTCCTGCAGACTGCTTTCTCTGTGATAATTTCTGCAATCCGTCGAACACTGAAGATCAATAACGCTCAGCTGCAATTGGAATGACAATTCTGCTGGATCCCCCCTGCATCATCTCCACCAGCCCCCCCCTGCATCATCTCCCCCAGTCCCCCCTGCATTATCTTCCCCAGTCCCCCCCTTGCATCATCTCCCCCAGTCCCCCCTGCATTATCTCCCCCAGTCCCCCCCTTGCATCATCTCCCCCAGTCCCCCCCCTGCATTATCTTCCCCATCCCCCCTTGCATCATCTCCCCCAGTCCCCCCGCATTTCTCATCTCCCCAGTCCCCCCCCGCATCATCTCCCCCACCCCCCCGCTCATCTCCCCCAGTCCCCCCTGCATCTCTCCCCCATCCCCCCCTACATCATCTTCCCCAGTCCCTTTCAGCAGTCCCCCCTACATCATCTCCCCCAGTCCCCCCTGCATTATCTCCCCCAGCCCCCCCTGCATTATCTCCCCCAGCCCCCCCTGCATCATCTCCCCCGCCCCTCCTGCTCTCTCCCCCAGCCCTTCCCCCTGCATCATCTCCCCCAGCCCCCCGCATCATCTCCCACAGTCCCTTTCAGCAGTCCCCCTGCATCATCTCCCCCCAGTCCCCACTGCATCATCTCCCCCAGCCCCCCCGCATCATCTTCCCCAGTCCCCCCCTGCATCATCTCCCCCAGTCCCTTTCAGCAGTCCCCCTCATGAATCAACCCCGCCCCTCCCCATGCCTACCTGATCGCGGCAGCAGAAGCGGCGCGCGAGCCTCAACCAGGAGGTATTGGTCGTGCGGCTACCGGGTGAAGCGTGAGGTAAGAAGCGCGCTCTAGCAGCAGACCCCGGAACTTCCGGAACGCGCTACAATGCTAGAGCGCGTCACCCTGCTGGAGCGGGCTCGGGGGGAGGGGGAGATGAGGTGCGTGTCCAGCAACTGCTGGTGTGGGCGGGGGCTGGGGGGGAAGAGTGCAAGCGCGGTCACAGTCACACTGCTGGTGCTCGAGGGGGGGGGGTGCGCGGGGCCAGGAGCGCGGGGGGGGGGGGGAGGGGGGCCGTCGCGGGCCGAACAGGGTGTCCCGGCGGGCCGCATGCGGCTCGCGGGCCATATGTTGTGCAGGCCTGCGCTAAGACAAGCTTAACTGTAGTGATTTATTAGCCAGAAATAAAGTCTGGGTGCACTGTCCGTTTAAGAAAACCAAATCATAGAAAATAAATACCTATTCCCTTTAGGGAAAGCTAACTACACCATAGCTTTCGTCCTCACTAACTGCATGGCCACCAAACTGGTTCCCAAGCCGAAAACATGCCCTGGCATATGCCACAGTGTAACACAGTCTCTGCATACAATAATAAGGGTTTTGCTTATCTTAGTCCTTGTAAGGAATCCGTTCCTGGTTTTGGCTGGAGCTCACTCTTGCAGAGTTAGAGAGCTCTCAGAAAAGACCTTCCCTTGGATTTGCAAGTACTCACCATTGCTTGCAATCACTGCAGCTCTGTATCTCTGCTCTGGCATTGGAGGAATTCCCACACACTCCTGTCTTGGGATTGGCTATCTGCCCTTCTTATACTGGCCTCTCTCTCTGACTCATTGCTGAGTATAACCCTAGATTGACTAGGATGTAACTGTGTTTGCCACAAGCTACTTTGCCTTAGCCTTGCTCTGTTCTTGTGACTTCCTGCATTTACTCCAGACAGAGGTTTGCATTTTGGTTCCTGTACTGAAGCACTGGATCTCCAGTGCTAGTCTTGCCTTGTTACGGAGACTTGCTGCAGTCTGCTTCCTGGTTCCTGTGCTGAAGTCCTGGGCCCCCAGTACCAGCTTTACAGTGTTCCAGAGACTTGCTGCGTTAACCCCAGACAGAGGTCTACTATCTGGTTCCTGTGCTGAAGCGCTGGTCCTCCAGTGCCAGCCTTTCTTTGTTCCCGAGACCTGCATTCTTTCCTTGCAGAAACCTTATCATGGGCCGTTCCCGCTCCTCGCGCAGAGGCCATTCCCGCGCTTCAGCTGCTACGCTGAAGCGGTGTGCTCCTGACTTCCTGTTGCCGAACTCCAGCCTGGACATCGATTACTCTACCATCTCCAACCCTGACCCTGGCGTGTCAAAGGATTACCCTGGCCTCTCCAACCCTGACCCTGCTACGAATGACTACGAACAGCGCAATCCAGAACCGGCTTCATGGTCTAAGTTCGGTGTATTCACATCCCCATCTCAGCCCCGCGGTCCGGTCCCGGTTTGTGGCGAGCACGTCCATTACAGTCCTTTTTGGAGCAGACGTCCCTGCTTCAGCACGATCTCTCCTCCTTTCTTCCTAGGTGAACTCAGCCCCACGTTGAGCCCAGAGAACTCCTCTGTAGGTCCTCTATACCAGCTTCCGCAGCTGGGTAGCACTTCTATCCCCCCCCCCCCCCCCTTTTCTCTGGGGAAAACAGTCTCTCACTCTGTGACTCTCAGCATTGTCTCTCTGTGTTTGTCTTAAACACTTCCTTGTTTCACGGAGGAGCCTAGCGCGATTAATCAGATTTCAGCTGCTGCTCTTTCTCTGAGGAGATTAACGCTCTGTGGACTGGAAAGCACGCATACTTCACTGTTCCAGCCTACTGAGTCAGTGAGTCTGTCACACCCTCCTTGCTCGGCTTTGCTCAGTCTCTCATACCTTATCAGGGTGCTGGATCCGCGCAGGCTGGACGTAGATATACTGACGGAATAATAATGGGCGCCAGGAACTTTTATAGTACAAACAGGAGCTTTATTGACAGTTGTTGATTGTCTTCACACTTAGTCACACTTAATGCTAGTCACAGTTATGTTATATTTGTGTTAGTACTATTACCTTCTTCCTTGGGTACCCTCATCTTAATACTGGGAAGTACTTAGGCGTACTAGGGAAGTACTTAGGCGTGTTCTCTTATGTTAGCTCAATTGTCTTTCTCCATACCGTCCATAATGTTCCCTCACTAATGGGTCCCTGGCACGCTGTGGCCGACATGTATTTCTGCAGGATCAATATCGTGGTACTGTATACTGTACTCTGCTTCTCGGCAGACTTGGTCAGAATTAGCTACGGACCTTTCAGTAGGGCCAATCCGGCTATGCCCCAAAGTTCCTCTGAGGAACTCAATGTGGGCATATGCTTCCTTGAATATGAATACCTGTATTCATCTAGGCCATTTCTATGGACGCAATCTATGTAGGATACTTCCCTAACTATAAAACAAACAGGTACAGATCAATCCTAGCACATATATCTATACATTGAAACCTATTTACATATTTAACAGTGAGGCTCCCCCAACTGTATCTCCCAAGAGCCCAAGTTCTAAAATCTTCTGGCTAACTATGGAGACATCCCTGGCCACTATGCATACAGAGGGAGGGACTTCTTTCCTGCTAATTCACTCTATACCATATGATGGGAGAGGGACGTTTCTCTGTGTGAGCCCACACAGTTAACACCATAAGGAAGGAGATCCTGGCACTCGGGCTTTGCAAAAAGATGATTTATTACAGCCAAAATGTCCTCACACAGTTAACCCCAAAGGCTATTAACCCCAAAGGCTATTAACCCCTTATTTGACATAGTAGTCCTAAGGCAGGGGGTGGGGGTGGGGCAGCTACATATTCAAGGTCAATACAAGGAACTTTTGAGAGAACTTTTCATCCCAAGTACATTAGATAGGAGTGTTTTTATCACAATGGCGACAGTTTTTAAGAAATGCCACAAAAATACATTATATATATATATATATATATATATATATATATATATTATAAAAAATCAAAATAGAAAACTACTGGAGCATTTTGGAAAAAAACAAAACAAAAAAATATATATATATATCAATCATTTTATAACAAAATAAGTAGGACTACTCAACCCTACTGTATGTGTGCCACAAGGCCCGAAGCACCTGGTGTAGCAATTACATGTACCCCACCCAACCCCTGAAGTCAGGAACGGAAGAGACCTTCCTCCTCTTCTGTTCCAATCCCAATCTCCACTCATTGAGAGCTGAGGTCCTGATCTCTACAAATAAACAAAGTGTATTTGACATGGGGAGAAACCAAAGTGTCACTTAAGATGATGTTGCGTCAAAGTCACGTGGCATGTTTCGGCGTACACTGTCCTGTTGCCCTATGTATTGTACCCAGTGCTTCTTTTGTTAAAAAAAAAAAAAAAAATAGGTGATGGTATTCAGGGAAAGCGTGGTACCTCTTACCTTCTCCTGCTCCTCATCTCCTCCAGCTACGTCGCGGCTTCATGTCACGTTGCGTTATGGGAACACGGCGCCGTGTGATGTTGCGGCATCACTTTATCATCGCAACACATCACCATGTTGTGTTGCTGTGTCATGGCGAGGCGTCATCACAAGGAGAAGATGTCGGAGATTAAGAGCAGGAAGAGAAGGTAGCAGGCACTTGAAAAAAAAGGTACGTACAATCACAAAAAAAGCCTTGATCGTACCCACTTCTGACCGTGTGTGAGAGCAGTGGAGAGATCCACAGCCGCCTCCACCCACTGTTTGCAGACGCGGAAACCTTCAGTTAATTGTAACACTAATTGTAAGTTAATGACACACCTACTGGATATAATACTGGCATATAATAATGTTTGGGGGAAAGGAGATTTCTCCAGTAACAAAGGAAAGGGTTCTTTACAGTAAGGGCAGTTACAATGTGGAATTCATTACCCATGGAGACTGTGATGGCAGATACAATAGTTTGTTCAAAAAAAGGTTGGACATCTTTTAAGAAGGAAAGGTAACCAGGGATATACCAAATAAGTATAATGGGAAATATGTTGATCCAGGGAGAAATCCGATTTACAATATTTGGAGTCAGGAAGGAATTTATTTTTTCCCTTATGAGATATCATTGAATGACATGTCACTGGGGTTTTTTGTTTGCCTTCCTCTGGATCAATATACTGTAAGTACGGATATAGGATAAAGTATCTGTCGTCTAAATTTAGCACATGTTGAACTTGATGGACGTATGTCTTTTTTCAAGCCTGACTTCAATAGTAGGGAAACTACTTGAAGGTTTAATACGGGATAATATTCAGGAATACCTAATGGAAAACAAAATTATTAGTAATAGTCAGCATGGATTTATGAAGGATAGATCTTGCCAAACTAACCTTATTTGTTTCTTTGAGAAGGTAAGTAGGAATTTAGACCAGGGTAATGCAGTTCATGTGGTCTACTTAGATTTTGCAAAGGCTTTTGATACGGTTTCACACAAGAGGTTGGTGTACAAAATAAAGAAAATTGGACTCAGTAATAATATATGCACCTGGATTGAAAACTGGTTAAAGGACAGACAACAGAGGGTTGTCATAAATGGAACTTTTTCAGGTTGGGCTAAAGTCGTGAGTGGAGTACCTCAAGGATCGGTACTGGGACCCCTGCTTTTTAACTTGTTTATTAATGACCTTGAGGTTGGGATCGAGAGCAAAGTCTCCATCTTTGCTGATGATACTAAATTGTGTAAGGTAATAGAATCAGAGCAGGATGTCATTTCTCTTCAGAAGGACTTGGAGAGACTGGAAACGTGGGCAGGTAAATGGCAAATGAGGTTTAATACAGATAAATGTAAGGTTATGCATTTGGGATGCAAGAATAAAAAGGCGACTTACAAATGAAATGGAGATATATTGGGGGAATCCTTGATGGAGAAGGATTTAGGAGTGCTTGTAGACAGCAGGCTTAGCAATAGTGCCCAATGTCATGCAGTAGCTGCAAAGGCAAACAAGATCTTATCTTGCATCAAACGGGCAATGGATGGAAGGGAAGTAAACATAATTATGCCCCTTTACAAAGCATTAGTAAGACCACGCCCTGAATATGGAGTACAATTTTGGGCACCAATCCTAAGAAAATACATTATGGAACTAGAGAGAGTGCAGAGAAGAGCCACCAAATTAATAAAGGGGATGGACATTCTAACTTATGAGGAGAGGCTAGCTAAATTAGATTTATTTACATTAGAAAAGAGGCGTCTAAGAGGGGATATGATAACTATATTCAAATATATTCAGGGACAATACAAGGAGCTTTCAAAAGAACTATTCATCCCACGGGCAGTACAAAAGACTCGGGGCCATCCCTTAAGGTTGGAGGAAAGGAAATTTCACCAGCAACAAAGGAAAGGGTTCTTTACAGTAAAGGCAGTTAAAATGTGGAATTCATTACCCATGGAGACTGTGATGGCAGATACAATAGATTTGTTCAAAAAAGGTTGGACATCTTTTTAGATGGGAAAGGTATACAGGGATATACCAAATAAGTATACATGGGAAGGATGATGATCCAGGGATTAATCTGATTGCCAATTCTTGGAGTCAGGAAGGAATTAATTTTTCCCCTTAATGGGGTTTTGTGTTTGCCTTCCTCTGGATCAACAAGTAAGTATAGATATAGGATAAAGTATCTGTTATCTAAATTTAGCACATGTTGAACTTGATGGACGTACGTCTTTTTTCAACCTCATCTACTATGTAACTATATAATACAATAACAAAACGATAGGTTAAAATGTTTACACATAAGGTTTAACTTGTTTGGCAGTTACTCTATCCTGCATTGGCAAAGAAGCTAACTTGTACCTTGTTCCAGGTGCTCTGCATTAGATGGCTATGTCTTTTTCATATATGTGTTTGCTACCAGCAGCAGGATTGTGTGTAACATGCTCAGTATCAGGGCTAAGAAGCTGAGTCAGCTACAAATCCTGAAATTACCGACCTAAGATCTTCAGTGGATCATCTTTCTTTAATCAACAGAGGGAGCTGAGATTAAAGGGGGGAAAAGAAGATGACCCATGAAAGAAGAGTAACAACTATCTTTAATGTTTTCGGATAGTTTTGTTCAGTCCTGGTTTCTAACCTCAAGCCGCTCAGGATTCTGGACTTTGTGGCACAGAGATGTAACTCGTGTCATTATGGAATGGAACATTTGGTCGCGGGCGCCTCGCCGCAACAAAGTAAGTCCCGCCGGCGTTTGGCCGCAGGGGGACCCTGGTCGTGGTCACTTCGACAAGAAGGTACGTTTTAGGCTAGGGAGTTAGTTGTATGGGTTTTAGTGGTTAGGGTAGGGGGTTAACTTTAGGAGTTTAAGGGTTTGTAGGGTTGGTGATAGCGTTAGTAGTATTAGGGAGTTTTAAGGTAAGAGCTAAGGTTATTGACTTAACTTAGCGGTTGTCAGGAATCAGGGCACACGCCGCCCTCGGCGCTGCCCTTCCTTACCTGTACCGCTGGCTGCGGTCTCCTCCGCCCCTGTTCGGCATCGCGGGCCGTTCCTCCGCCCCCCGCGGCTCTCACACTCGCTGCCGATGCTACTGCTCAACACGCGCCCGCTTCTCTTACAGGGCGTGCGCCTCTCAACTTAATTTATGCACTGCACCGGCCGTGTAGCTCCACCCCCCGGCCGGCCCAGCTCTCAGACTCACGTCCTCCTACTGTTCACCTGCAGCAAACCAGGCCATTAACCCCTGCCCTATCACAAAGGTCTCCTGGGAGCGCCTCTGCTCTGCCCCTTGCTTCCATTGGCCCTCCTCACTTTATTACACCTGTGATTCCTCTCCAACCTCGCTCTGCATAGTTCGTCTGCCTAGTGCTGTTGGATACTGTGCCTAGCTCTCTCTGTTTCAGCTTTGTTACCGAACCGGCTTGTCTTCCTACCCTCTCTGGGTCTGCGACCTCGGCTTCCACTCGACCACCCTTACCTCTCGGACCCCCTCAAACTTGGCACTTGGACCTCTACTACCCGGAACTCTGTTACCCTGGACCTTTGCTTCGGACCCTACTATGGCACCTTCTCTATGCCTGGATCTGGCAAGTAATACTACCAACCCTGGTACCCCTGGCCCTGACCACGCTACCAAAATCCACACTCCGGGCACGCTCTCACTACTGCGGGTGCGTGGTTACTCATTCTCCACCTCAGTATTGGGGGTTAGTCTGGTCTGCGGGCAGAACAGCGTGACAGCGGCAAAGTGGCTCATGGCACAGGATCCCTGCAACGAGATCACTGACGGCAAAATGCCAGAGGGGATTTGGTCACAGTGAGACGGCCACAACCAAATCTCCTAGACCGGTGTCATTGTTGTTCCTTGTGATAACACAACACACCCAGTATATTCATATTCCTAGGACTTTTTGGCAATGCTCGTGCAGCGCAATGCCATGTATCCCGGCATAGCTCTTTAAAAGAGCCATGAAGTTGGCTACATCTGTATACAGACTATGAACTCCACAATACTTATGATTAGGATTAGACCAGACTGTCCTGAATACTTGGAGTTATGTGACAGATACGAGACAGAAATCCTCAATTAGGTGTTGAGTCTTGTCAGGGGAATGTGCCTGGAGGGAATGTGAGGTGTTTCCTGTGACTTCACTTCACTATGCGCCCACCTGTAGTGGAAGAAAAGCAATTAAACATTACGTAACTACAATACGCCTGAGCCTTAAACTGCGGTACAAGCTGTTTGTTCCTGAGATTACAAGCTTTTTGACACGCCGTCTCCACATGAGTCAGTACAAAGAAAAAGGTACAGGAGCACTCCAGATAATTCAGAAAACAATGAAAATGTCAAAATACCGGTGCTCCTAGATCTAGGGGACTTTTCCATGTCAGCTTGTCCCCCATCCCCTTCGTCTAGACATTTTTAAACCTGGACTCCTCTGCCGATCTGCGCATGTCTCATAATTTGATGACGTTACATTCTTACGTGCACCCCACTTGCGATCACATGAGTCGGCGGACACGGACACTGTCACAGGGGATGCTCCGGCGACACGATTTTGGTTTAGCACCTGGATTTTAGGTAATTACTTGCACTATAAATGCTTCTGTATGTAGCAGGTTGAATCATGCTATGTTCTTGACACGTCGGTCTAGGATGGCTGAATAAATCCTTCTTTCTTTGTTTGAAAATCCGACGTGCCCTTTCTTCATTTTCTTGGTCTCCATACAGTATGAGTGACAAGAGAGCTTCTCTTTAGAAACTTGAAATAAATGAAGGCGCAAATAAGTTTAAAAAGTGAAATCCAGTGCACTGCTATATAGGTGAAATAAGCACTCACCGCTGGTTCGTGTTGGTTGCTAAACCAGAAATGCCGTCCTTGGTATGGCCTGCACACTGTAGTCCTCCTCAAATGAAAACAGATAAGGAGAACATAGCATAATAAAGTGTAATATGCATTAAACAGAGCAGGGAACGTACAAAGTGCACTCACATTTCCCCAGTCTGTTTTGCGCAATGATTGTCATAAGGGCACACGCCAGCCACTCTGGAATAGCACCGAAACCGCCACGTCTGGCCTCAGATGTCCCGCTCAGCACCATCGGCGATGTCTTTGCCGAAAACCCCTGAGGAGGGTTTTTTGCCACTTGGAGGACACCGTACCAGCCAGCCCATTTGGGACACCGTATTTGCGCACGCAGACGTGGAAGGATGATGGTGCTTATTTCACCTATATAGCAGTGCACTGGATTTCACTTTTGAAACGTATTTGCCCATCATTGTTTCACGTTACTCTGCTCTCAGTACTAGTGACGGTTTTTGTAGGCTGCACTAAGTTTTTATTGAAGACTTAGCTTAGTTTGTGCTTCTTATTTTTGTCAATCTCTTTAGAAACTTAAATGTAGATTAAATGTATATTTTCCCCACTCCTACAAGTATACTGCAATATAGGACCTTATTCTATATCTGGGGGGCTGTTCTTGGCTGAAAAGCTCCATTGAAGCCTATGGGGATTTTTAGACGTCAACAGCTTGATTGACCAAACCAGCAGATATAGAATTAAACCCATTGAGTAATACTGAATGTAATAGTGTCTGAAGTCTTTTACAGAAGGAAATATTCAAGAGAGAATCCACATGTCCGAGATATGTTCCCCAAATTTGTCCCAGTCCTAGTAAGGTTAATGTGCTAGACGGTGATCCTACATGGAATGACACCTTTACAATATGGGTGAGTCGGGGAATATACAGTATTCCTCAGTACATTCCCATGTGTTCTCCAGGTAACAATGTCGCATGCTTTGGGCACAGTCATATGAGCTAAGAAGAAGCAAAAGCCTTGTGAGAAAATGTGACTGGCTGCAAACACATAGGATGGTGGCAATGAATATAAACGGGGTGAATTTACAGCTTGGTTGGAAAGTGTTAGGAGTCCGGCTACGGGCGAAGGAAAATGTTCAGAACTTCTCACCTCTCTTGGAGAAGGAGCGGCTCAGTGAGTAAGGACACTGACTGGCACTGAGTGTGAAGCAGGGGATCCTGGGAGAAGGAGCGGCTCAGTGAG
>WSYH01001120.1:102159-140173 GCA_036426205.1 Ascaphus truei
ACTGAGTGTGAAGCAGGGGATCCTGGGAGAAGGAGCGGCTCAGTGAGGACAGACACTGACTGACACTGAGGTTGCTGCAGGGGAGCCTGGTTCAATTCCTTGTGTCAGCTCCTTGTGACCTTGGGTAAGTCACTTTATCTCCCTGTGCCTCAGGCACCAAAAACATAGATTGTAAGCTCTACGGGGCAGGGACCTGTGCCTCCAAAATGTCTCTGTAAAGCACTGCGTACAATTAGCAGCGCTATACAAGAACATGCTATTATTAATCTCAAAGATGTCAGTTCTGATTGAAGTGATAATAAAGTCATCATTGCATTATAATAATAGAAATATGTTACAAACCAGAGATTTTTTTTTAACAGGGAGACACTGTGGTCTTTTGGCCCCAGATTCTACACTTGTGATAATTAGTTAGATCATAATGTCTAATGCGCTGGAAACATCGGCTGGTTACTGTGGGACATGGACAGCCCTTCTCTTTCTATGGGAAAGAAACTGACACTATTTCCCCACAAGATGAATGTCTCACCTTGTGCAACCCAAGAAAGGGCCTACACCCAAGCATCCAATGGGAAAGTCCCTCCCCTCCAGCATCCAATGGGAAAGTGCCTCCCCCCCAGCATCCAATGGGAAAGTGCCTCCCCTCCAGCATCCAATGGGAAAGTGCCTCCCCCCCAGCATCCAATGGGAAAGTGCCTCCCCTCCAGCATCCAATGGGAAAGTGCATTCCTCCAGCATCCTGGAAGGCCACAGATCCAGGGAAAGTGCCTCCTCCACATACTGAGTCATTCCAGCATTCCAAGGGAAGAGCCTCCCCCAGAATCATGGAAAGAGCCCCCACCAGCATCCAATGGGAAGAGACTCCCCCCAGCATCCCCAATGGGAAAGTGCCCTCCCCAGACATCCAAGGGAAGAGCCTCCCCCCAGCATCCAATGGCAAGCTCCCCGCAGCATCAAAGGGAAAGTGCCTACCCCCAGCATCCAATGGGAAAGTGCCCCCCCCCAGCATCCAATGGGAAGAAGGCTCCCCCAGCATCCAATGGGAAAGAGCCTCCCCCCAGCATCCAATGGGAAAGAGCCTCCCCCCCAGATCCAATGGAAAGAGCCCTCCCCCCCCAGCATCCAATGGAAAGTGCCCCCCAGCATCCAATGGGAAGAGCCTCCCCCAGCATCCAATGGGAAAGAGCCCCCCCCAGCATCCAATGGGAAAGTGCCTCCCCCAGCATCCAATGGGAAAGAGCCTCCCCCCCAGCATCCAATGGGAAAGAGCCTCCCCCCCCAGCATCCAATGGGAAAGTGTTTCCCCCCAACATCCAATGGGAAAGTGCCTCCCCCCCAAGCCCAATGGGGAAAGTGCCTCCCCCCAAACATCCAAAGGGAAAGTGCCTCCCGCCCCAGAATCCAATGGGAAGGAAGAGCCTCACCCCAAGCATCCAATGGCAAAAGTTCCCCTCCCAGCATCCAAAGGGAAAGTGCCTCCCCCCAGCATCCAAAGGGAAAGTGCCTCCCCCCCAGCATCCAAGGGAAAGTCCCTCCCCCCAGCATCCAATGGCAAAGTCCCTCCCCCAGCATCCAAAGGGAAAGTGCCTCCCCCCAGCATCCAATGGGAAAGTGCCTCCCCCCCAGCATCCAATGGCAAAGTCCCTCCCCAGCAATCACAAGGAAAGTGCCTCACCCCCAGCATCAAAGGGAAAGTGCCTCCCCCCCAGCATCCAATGGGAAAGCCTAATCCCCAGCCTCCACCAAGGGAAAGTCGCTCCCCCCAATCCAAAGGGAAAGTGCCTCCCCCGAGCTCCAAATGGCAAAGGCCCCCCCCCAGCATCCAATGGGAAAGTGCCTCCCCCCAGCATCCAATGGGAAAGCTCCCTCCCAGCATCCAACAGGGAAAGTGCCTCCCCTCCCAGCATCCATGGGAAAGTGCCTCCCCCGCAGCATCCAATGGGAAAGTGCCTCCCCTCCAGCATCCAATGGGAAAGGCCTCCCCCCAGCTCAATGGGAAGTGCCTCCCTCCAGCATCCATGGGAAGTGATCCCCCAGCATCCATCATGAAAGGCCTCCCCTCCAGCATCCAATGGGAAGAGGCCTCCCCCAGCATCCAATGGGAAGAGCCTCCCCCAGCAATCCAATGGGAAAGACTCGCCCCAGCATCCAATGGGAAAGAGCCCTCCCCAGCATCAATGGAGAGCCTCCCCCCAGCATCCGCCAAATCCCCTCCCCCAGCACAAGGGAAAGTGCCTCCCCCGCATCACAAAGGGAAAGTGCCCTCCCCCCACATCCAATGGGAAGAGCCTCCCCCAGCATCCAATGGGAAAGTTGCCCTCCCCCCAGCCATCCAATGGGAAAGAGCCTCCCCCCAGCTCCAATGGAAAGGCCCCCCCCAGCATCCAATGGGAAAGTGCCCCCCAGCATCAATGGGAAGAGATCCCCCAGCTCCAATGGAAAGACCCCCCCCCAGTCCAATGGGAAAGTGCCTCCCCCCAGCATCCAATGGAAAGAGCCTCCCCCCGATCACCAATGGGAAAGAGCCTCCCCCCCCCAGCATCCAAGGGAAAGTGTTTCCCCCCAACAATCCAATGTGGAAAGTGCCTCCCCCCAGCATCCAAGGGAAAGGCTCCCCCCGACATCCAAAGGGAAGTTGCTCCCCCCAGCGATCCAAGGGAAAGAGCCTCCCCCCCAGCATCCATGGCAAAGTACCTCCCCAGCATCCAAAAGGAAGTGCCTCCCCCGCACATCCAAAGGAAGTGCCCCCCCCAGCTCCAATGAGCCCTCCCCCCGCATCCGCAAATGGCAAAAGTCCCTCCCCCAGCATCCAAAAGGGAAAGTGCCTCCCCACCAGCATCCAATGGGAAAGTGCTCCCCCAGCTCCAATGGCAGTCCCTTCCCCAGCATCACAACGGAAAGTGCCTCCCC
The DNA here is from genome assembly GCA_036426205.1 of Ascaphus truei. Classification (NCBI taxonomy): domain Eukaryota; kingdom Metazoa; phylum Chordata; class Amphibia; order Anura; family Ascaphidae; genus Ascaphus; species Ascaphus truei. Next base: position 105,070 of record WSYH01001120.1, read on the forward strand.
CAGCATCCAAGGGAAAGTGCCTCCCCCCCAGCATCCAATGGGAAAGCCCTCCCCCCAGCATCCAAAGGGAAAGATGCCTCCCCCCAGCATCCAAGGAAGTGCATCCCCCAGCCCAAGGGAAAGTGCCTCCCCCAGCATCCAAAGGCAAAGTGCCTCCCCCAGCATCCAATGGGAAAGTGCCTCCCCCCCAGCATCCAATGGGAAAGTCCTCCCCAGCAATCCAATGGGAAAGGGTCCCTACCCAGGCACTACAAAGGGAAAGTGCCTCCCCCCCCCAGCATCACATGGGAAAAGTCCCTCCCCCAGCATCCAAAGGGAAAGGGCCTCCCCCCCAGATCAAAAGGCAAAGTGCCTTCCCCCAGTATCCAATGAGGAAAGTGCCTCCCCCCAGCATCCATGGGAAGTGTTACACTCAGCCATCCAATGGGAAAGTGCCCTCCCCCCAGCATCAATGGGAAATTGGCCTCCCCAGCATCCAATGGGAAAGTGCCTCCCTCACCGCCAACATATAATGGGAAAAGTGCCCCCCACCAGCATCCAATGGGAAAGTGCCTCCCCCCAGCATCCAATGGGAAAGTGCCTCCCCCCAGCATCCAATGACTCTGTAAACAATGACACTGAGTTTGAATCAGATTGTAAGCTCCACGGGGCAGGGACCTGTGCCTGTAACATTCCTGTGTGCTGCGTACCGAGCGCTGTACAGTGATTGGTAAAAAGTGGGGAAAAAGCAGTATATGAAATAAACGTATTATTATTATTACCCACCTTAAGACACACTTGCTTAAAGAAGCATATGAGTAGCACCGTGGATATTCTGAACACATGATACATAATGCTTGGCCCCCTGCAGACGCACTTACCAGAACTCCCTCCTACTGTCTCTGTACGTTCTCCCTACCTACCAATTAGACTGTAAGCTCCTCGGGGCAGGGACTCCTCTTCCTTAATGTTACTTTTATGTCTGAAGCACTTCTACCCATGATCTGTTATTTATATGTGTAGCCCCCTGTAAACAGCACATGCTATACCTATCTTCCTTCTGCTGTGGTAAGTCCTGTTAAGATCAGGCACCAGTAATCATCATGGGTTTTCCCCCTTCATAGCCCTATCCTGAATGATAGACGCAGGCCTGGACTCTGCTGCAGGCGTGAGCAAGAGGGGAGGTCCTGCTGACATCACGAGGGGCGGGGCTAGCTCTATATTTAGCAGCTAACTCCGGTAGTTCGTGGTTCGTTTCGTTCGAGATGAGTCGGAGAGAGTTGATAGTGATACCAAGAGTCTGGAGTTGCTGGTTAGTTATGCCGGGAGTAGGCATTGCAGTTAATATGCAATGAGTCAAGAAATCCTGCGGATCGGCCCGAGGATTGGGAGGAGATTACGGTTTCCCCTGCGCAGAGTGCAGGCGAAAGAAGAGCAGAAATATTCAGCGTCCTTTAGTAGAGCTGATAGAATTATAGACTTGGTGGACCAATGCCCTCACCCCACTGCAGGGGTGATGGGGAGAATTCAAGACCCACCGCGAGGCTAACCTCGGGGGTGGGCTACGGGGTATTGAAGCCCTAGCTCAGACCATCCTGCCGGCCGAGTGACTTGGAGGGAAGGAGAGGAGGAATTATCTGGGCGCTGGCGAGCGGCGTATAACCCGTCCTGGCTATTGTGTTGCGGCTGGTGTAAGCCACTATCGTTGGGATATTGTTGCTCTGTCAAATAAAGAGACTATTCTTCATCCGTAAAGACTGTGTGTGACTTGGAAGGTACTACCCTGGGACCCAAGGGGTTCTTCTATACCGGTCCTGTCCCATATTCCTGGGAGTATAGAAGATGGAGGCGCTGCACCACTAAGAGATCATGGAGGCTACCACCCCAGAAGCCCGGTCCTGGCTCCCCCACAACATCGCGGGAAGCTCAGGCCCTCCTGTTCCTCACAGGTACGCACCACACCGCATGTAATCTGCCCGCATGCACCCTAGACACCACCGTAGAGTCTGGGGGAAAGGGGGAAACAGGGTTGCATATGATATGTATTACTACTGTGAAGCGCTATGTACATTTATGGCGCTATATAAATAAAGACATACAATACATACAATTATTAACCTACCCCCTCTGTTCAAAGGGAAAGAGCCCTCCTCCTTCACCCCGTGATGAAAAAGACGGCCATCCCCAATGCAGGGGGTGCAATATTTTCCAGGGGGGGTGCGGCGGTTACAGAGGCCCCGCGCTCTTCCCAAAAGCATTTAAATTAAATGCCGGGGACCACGGGAGGCCTCTGTAATACCTTGGCTTCGGGTGATGCGTTGCCATGGCAGTATGACGTCACATGACCCCGCGGCGTCTCACTTACTCCACCAGGCAGCACAGAGCTGTTCCCTATACAGACTTCAAAGGGACATATTAAAGAAACTGTCTTATCCGGAGCTTCGAAAATAAGGCTCTCTCTTTGTGAGTTACCAGTCAGGAACTAAATTAACACACACCTTTTTAACTTGGGAGGGTCTAGCATTTTGCTGAATGGACAAGACGCACTGTGGTTGCTTCCCCTCATACAAAGGTAAAGGGAAGGGTTCACAGTCCCCTGTGTGTTAGGACCTGCATTAATTTGGTTATACCTTGACGTTGGTATGCAGGCTTATGACGCTTTGGCCAAAGGGTTTAACTAAATAACCAAGTATTTATTATTATTATTGAAGTATTCAAACTTTATACTTATTACTTTATATGTTTTGTCAATTGGATGTAGCATTGGGCTCCCCTGTCTCTTTGTGAGAGCAGCCATTAAAATGAAGTTCTGTGCTGCTGTATATACTGTATTTTTAGTAATAAAATATAGTTTTGAAATCAGTGCACAGGGAAAAAGCTCCAGGGAAAGCGAACGCTCCGTTTTATAGCACGGTGAGAAATGATTTACACCATGTGCTACAGGCCCCGCTGGCAAGCAAGATCTGGAACAACGAGTTAAGTCAGCAAGCCCTCCACATGAGACCTGGCATGAGATGACACATTTCCCCGCCGGTGCTTACCCTTTGGGTGTCCCAGGACGTAGCCACGTTATCACAGGGGCTGGCACTCCATGTGACATAGGGGCTACGTCAGGGCTGGCCAACTCCAGTCCAGTCCAACAGGTCAGGTTTGCAGGGTATCCCAGCTTCAGCACAGGTGGCTCAATCAGAGGCTGTCGAAGCAGGGACGGATTGAGCCACCTGTGCTGAAGCAGGGACTGATTAAGCCACCTGTGGTGAAGCAAGGACTGAGTAAGCCACCTGTGCTGAAGCAGGGACTGATTAAGCCACCTGTGCTGAAGCATGGACTGATTAAGCCACCTGTGGTGAAGCAGGGACTGATTTAACCACCCGAAGCAGGGATTTCCTTAAAACCTGACCTGTTGGTGGCCCCTGATGACTGGCGTTCGCCACCCCTGGGCTACATCATGCCCTTCTTTGGGCTGGTTTATTCCAACACGTTCTGAAACGCAGGGGGAGATCTCAGCGGAGGACTAAGTGCCGCCGCCATCGCGTGATCGCCCGGAGGAGCGGTCACATGATCGCGATTTGCCGGCGGTACCGCAGCCCCTCCGGCAACCAAAGGGTTAAAAATAATGTTGTTTTTTTTTATCTCTAGCTTGGCAACCTTTACCCCGCACTGGGCTCCGGGGAGAGCTGCTTGTTACCTCAGCGACACTTACTATTGCAAATGCTTCTGTCGCCTGAACGGAGTATGGGATTGGGGAAATCACAACCCCTTTGGGAAGGGAAAGAAGAGCTCTCTCAAAGTAAAGAATGGCAATCGGATGCTATTAAGCGTTACGTTCGTAAGCTGTAAACTTGGACACCGCGGCCAAAAGGAAAGCACCTCTACAGACCGCATAAAAAGGCAACATCAATGGGAAAAAAATGTGCTTTTAAAGTAGCTTGTCGTTCCCGCCTCCATTGCCTTCTTGCTATTTTCCTTAGAAGGATAAAGTTAGCCAGCTCCCTCCCATCTCCACCCCCTCCCGTCTGTCTCACAGCTTCTGGTTATACTTGCTGCTGCCAGACCAAGGGCAGAACTACAGAGAAACAAGGTCTGTCACAGGAGCTGGCAGCCACAGCGGGAGAGACCGGGGGAAACCGAGAGGGGGACAGCGAGACGCACTCATTTCCCTTCTTTTGTATATCACGACATTGACAAACACGACACGAGACAGTGACACATCGTTGACCTGTGAAGACTACCTGAAGCAGCTGCTGGTGAGTAGTGAGCTGGATATAAAAAGACCTGTAGATAGGTGGATAGACAGATGGATGGGTGGATAGATACATCGATGATAGACACATATTTGTTATATATATATATAGTTGTTATATATAAAATTTTTGTTATCTCTCTCTCTGTCTATATATACATCTCTCATACACATATACACACATATATATATATATATATATATATATATATATATATATACACACACACACACATTATGAACTCATCATAAAAACTATGTTATCTGAATGTTATTATTCTCCGTGAAATCTAACAAAGGTTTTGAAATGCAGAGTTTTCGGTCTCCTTTCCAGTTTGTTTCACCGCACTGGGGAAACCGCTAAACATATCACAATATGTGCTCTCTAGCTGAAGTCTATTCCACTGGAGATCATTTCCCATGCTTTGCTGTACGATATGGGCTGTATTATATGAAATCTAAGCAATGTTTAGAGAAAGCGGACATGATATACACATTAGATGCGTATAAAAGGATCACGTACTAAATGAAATTCAGAATTCCTCAAACCCCTCTGGCCTATAATAAGTAGCACTGCGCACTGTTTTTCCTTCCAAGTCACAGAAGGATTTCAGCCCGATTCTGTTTACAGATCAACTCTAAGTCATGAGTGCCCCACGCAGCGCACAGCCGCAGACACAAGCGTGCTACAGTAACATACTCTCCTAGAACGTCAGTGAGAGATACAGAATAAACCATGAATATAGATACAAGACAGAGAGAGACAGGGATGCCTAATACATACATGCTGTGAATGAGGCTAAATTCTTGTGGCGAAAGGAAGGTGGCTTTGAAATACAGCTGAGCAGATCCGCAAGAAAGGAAAATAAATAAAGAGAGAAAGTTGTATAGACAAAAACACAAACTAACAGAAACTAGACAACGAGAGCAGCGCTGACAGTTTTTAAATAAACACAACTGTGAGAACTTTTCCAGAACACTGACAATCCCAAAATAGCTTTTCTTAGCATAATGTTTCACTTAATAATAATAATGTATCATGTACTGGAGAAGATCGCAAGGAATCAGCGCCCACTGACACCGCAGGAAGGAACTAAAATCATCAACGTACAAAAGTAAATATACTCCCTTCATGTGTTCTTGATGCGTCTTCTCTGCCAGTGCCTCACTCTGCCAGTATCCACTACATAAGGGGCGGTCAACTCCAGTCCTCAAGGGCCACCAACAGGCCAGGCATTAGGGATATCCCTGCTTCAGCACAGGTGGCTCAATCACTGATTCAGTCAACGACTGAGCCACTAATTGAGCCACCTGTGCTGAAGCAGGGACATCCTTAAAACCTGACCTGTTGGTAGCCCTTGAGGACTGGAGTTGGCCGCCCCTGTGCTACATGCGGAAGAAAACAGGGTGACTGGGGTAATGGGATGATTTTCCGTCTGCATTGCAGGGAGATTTAGCAACTGTTAGGGAAGGATTATGGGTATTCAAATGACCAAATGTTATTTTTTTTCTGAAGGGCATTTCATGTTTGAGAATAATCCTCACCCTTAAAATGAATATGCCGCAGACTAAAGCAGTACTAAGTTTAACAGCACATTTCAAAAAAATGTTGGAAGTGTTGGTTCTGGAATGATAAACTCTATTGTATATTTATTATGTTGAGATCAATAAGTATGTATTTGTTCATGCTACTTTACATTATATATGTATTTACTTGGGAAGATATTTGAGGGTTTGGAATAAGTATCGATCTACAGAGTTTACGTACAGGCGATAACCAGACCAAAAATAAGTTACGGTGAGTAAAACAAGTGACAAAAACCCTCCAACGTACAGAGTACAGCAAATGAAAAATGCCCTATTGTGGGCACTTGCATCTCTCAGACAGCTCTACAACCCTAATTTCCCCATTATCTCATATGCTCAGACTTATAGGGGTCTATATTAAAATGGACAAGAAGCAAAAGGTGACACTGTGTGCTCATTTGCATGTCATTACCCAGAATCCCAGGCCAGTGCCACAGATAGCTTGCCCAGGGCTAAACTTTTCAGCTGGGCCCCACCGACGTGTCGGCGGTCCTGCGGGAACCCACTCCCCCCTTCTCACACACTTCCTCACTCTCTTAACACCCCCCCACTCACACTCACCATCACCGTTTACTTCCCCCTCCTTTACACCCCCTCTCACACTGTTTCTCCCCCCCATGTATTTCTCCCCCCACTCAATAACCCCCGCTCCCCAAATACACACACACACACTAAGCCCCCCTTTCCAAATATACACACACACACACACACACACACACACACACACACACACACACACACACACACACACACAATATAAGCCCCCATCCCTAAATACACACAAACACAAGATTATCCCCCTCCCCAAATGCGCACACACACTCACACACACACACACACTAATCCCTCCTCCCCAAATACACAAACACACTATAAGCCCCCTCCCCAAATACACACACACACACACACACACACACACACACACACACACACACACACACACACACACACAATATAAGCCCCCCTCCCCAAATACACAATATAAGCCCCCCTCCCCAAATACACAATATAAGCCCCTCCCCAAATACAGACAAACAATAAGCCCCCTCTCCCCAAATACACACACACACACACACACACACAATAAGCCACCATCCCCAAATACACACAATAAGACACACACACCTTGGGGGGTAGGCCTGGCAGGGTGGTATAAGGGAGGCCTGGGGCATGTGACCTTACCTGGAGCAGCATAGCCGATGCACAGAAGGGCACTCCAGGCCCGCGGAGGCCTGGGGAAAGTAGGACAGAGGGGCAGTGCTGAGTAAAGGGGAGGGCCCTTTAGTCCTGCAGGAGGGAGGGATAGATGGGAGGGCCAAGGAAAAGGGGAGGGCCCATCTTGCTTGCACAGACAGAACTGTAGGGTTGCCAGCAGGAAGGCCGGGCCCCTTCCCTGGCCGGACCCAGGACAGCAGTCCCGGCTGTGCCCCCTGTCGGCGGCCCTGTCCCTGGTAGCACTGTATGCTAAGCGATAATGGTGAAGGACTGGGGGGCAGACTTGTCTGATGACATGCAAATGTACTCACAAGTGGTATTTTTTATTTGCGCTACAGGTGACAGATATACTCAGTATTGCTATACAGTAAAGCATATTCATTTACTGGAGATCCATGTAAGGTCCTAAGCTGTCCTGTTTTCCTTCTGTTTAGGTTGCAGTACCGGTTTAGTGCGGAGATAATAAATTCCTCTGCGCTTGGGATTCTGTGCCTTCATCTCCCTTGCTATATAATCCAACCGCTGTCAGCACACACAGTTCTCTCTCCTCTCTGGCTGCGGATGGGGATCTCTTGGAGTAGCTAAACTGCCGGACCTCCACTCTCTCCGGATGGAGATGCTACGCCGCTCGTCTGTCTTTGCTGCAGAAGTTCTTGAGGCCTTTGACAGATCCCCCACCGATAAGGAGCTGGTTTCACAAGGGAAGGCGCTGTGCAGAGACTTTATCCACGCACGTCTTCAGCGAGCCGGCCTGGGATGGAGCAAACCGGAGCAGGGGAACTCGTCCACGGCAGGGGGGAGAATGGCTGACGTGTCTGCCGCCTTCCTGAGACTGGGTTAGTAGCCAACAGGGTGGGCTACACACATTTTGTAGGTTTCTGTTTAAGAGGCTACACACCCTCTTTAGAAGTGCAATTCCTCTTGCATGTTTATTTTGTAATTAATAATAACTTCATAACTTTATTTCATATAGCGCTTTTCTCCCATTGAGACTCAAAGTGCTTCACAATTACAGTATAGCGCGCGGTACGCATCAAATAGGATTTTTAGAGACACTTTCCCGTCACAGTAGAGCTTACAATCTATGTTTTTGGTGCCTGAGGCACAGGGAGATAAAGTGACCAGCCCAAGGTCACAAGGAGATGACACCGGGAATTGAAGCAGGTTCCCCTGATTCAAACTCAGTGCAGTTGTTATCAGAGTCAGTGTCTTTAATCACTGACCACTGGTTTAAAGATGTCTTAACGTATCTCTATTAAGACAAGTGTCTGTTTCGCCATCTCTATTTTTTTTTGTGCGCTCACTAAGTTTTTAACAGTGTTGTATTCCTAGAAAAATAACCCCAACCCCGAGTTAATTTGCCTGCTAAGTCCCTCTCACTTAATGACATGAGTAGACTAGGAAGAACCTCATCAGGGGAGCTCAGGGTAAGGCAGGTTCGCTGATACGCCTAATGGAAGTCTGCATGGAAAACAGCTTGGTGGGGTGAAACGTGGAAATAAACAGCAGAGGTTGCCATTGGAACACTCTACTCCAGGCTTTGGGCCTTTCAAAATGTTAATGAAAGTTATATTAAAACATTGAAGTCAATGGGCGTTTCTGAATAATAGTGCCAGGATATCCACTATAACCTCTAAAATGTCAATGATCACTTTTTTCTTTGTTTGTTAAAAGTTGGCAAAACGTGTAGCGTACGGTTGCTAGGTGGCTTGTCCAACAATACTGGACACAATGGTGACAGGTGCGACGTGCGCGAGAATCGCTGGTGGGGAAGAATGTTATTTATAAATGACCTAACTTACTTAAATTTTTCTACATTTCACACCAAGTATTCACCAATTTGCACCAATTTATATTCTGTTTCGTAAAAAATCTGGGGAGAAGTCTTGGGAGGGAGTGGGGGGGAGTGGGAGGGAGCACCCTCCCAAGGATTTTTTTTAGGAAATAGAATATGAAATAGTGCAAATTGGTGCATGCTTGGAGTGAAATTTAGAACAAATGACGTAATGGTCTGATCATTTATAAATAACTGACCGGCAGTCATACTGTACATAGCGAGCAATACTGATCTTACTGCTCCTCCCACACATTCCAAGATTGTTGCACCACTCATCTCCTCTCTCACCCCTTCATCCTCTCTCACCCCCCTCCCTTCATCCTCTCTCACCCCCTCCCTTCATCCTCTCACCCCCTCCCTTCACCCACTCTCACCCCTTCCCTTCATCCTCTCTCATCCCTTACCTTCAGCCTCTCTTACCCCGCTCCACCCTCCTACCCTTCCTCCTCCCTCACTTCCCCTCCCTTCATCCTCTCACCCCCCCCCCGCCACCCCTTTAATCCTCTCTCACCCCTCCCTATCATTATCACCCCCACAGGACATCCAGAGAAAACACACACACGGACAAAACAGAACAACGACACACAGCAGACAGGACTCAGTCTCACCTCTCTCTGCTCATGCTTTTCCACCGCTCTTTGTCCCCAACCCCAGGCTCCTGCCACCTCCATCCTGATTGGCTGCATTACACAGCAGCAGCCAATCAGGATGGAGGAAGCTGCCCAGCCACCCAGCATATACATACATAAAGAGAAAGAATCTCTGTACCACATGCATGCATCTCCACTAATTTTAATTCATTTTATTGTGAATATAAAGGAGACAAACAAAATAATTAAAACCTAAAAGATGCTAATGTGCTAGATGCCTGCTCATAGACAGAGTGAAACAAGTGTCATATACACAATTCGTGTGTTAGATTATATGTAAATAATAATAGGTAAATTTATCTAATTAATACAATAGACTTACATGGACTATTAAATCCCTAGTATGTGTAAGCGTTGGTAAATAGCCCTTAAGGCGATGCAAATTTATATATTTATATATATATATATAGCAACTGTAAATATTACTGTATGTTCATTTGCATGTCTTACACACACACACACACACACACACACACACACACACACACACACACACACACACACACACACACACACACACACACACACACACACACACACACACACACACACACACACACACACACACACACACACTGACTGACACACATACACACACACACACACACTGACTGACACACATACGCACACACACACACATGACTGACACATATACACACACACACACACACACACACTGACTGATACTCACACACACATTGACTGACACACATACACACACATACACACACACACTGACTGACACACATACACACACACTGACTGACACACATACACATACACACACACACACACACACACTGACTGACACAGATACACACAAGGATTTCATACTTAGTGCAAATAGCTAATACAGGGAATGTGTGCCGACGCGCGTTATAAGTCAAATTTATTTGCGTTTTGTCAATGAAATTGTATTTTGATTTTTAATTAAAACATCACCAATACAAATACAATTTCTGTGACAAAAGTCAAAGAAGTTTCACTTACTATGCGCGTGCACAGCACACACAGCTTTTTTTTGCCTTGATACGTAGACCCTAGTGAAACTTTGTTATTCTTGGATAAAAATACCATTTTCATGGAAAGTACTCATTTTTATCATTGAGACTTCTTCAAGTCTATAATGCTGCTTATGCTAAAAACCTAGAAACTGAGTACAACTCACTGAGTCTCACAGAAAATCCGCTGTCAGAGTTGACAAGTCTGTGCTTCATTGGAAAGCTGATTAAAAAGCTATGAAAAAGATAATTCATACCATCCTCACATTTACTAAAGGTTTCTTTCACTAGACTTCCCTTGATCTCAATAACATTTCATTTCAGAGACCAGTCTGTCATGAGCCTAATTTACCCCCTACACCTCACTCATATAGTGAAAAATATTAAACACAGATTTACATTTTGGCCAATCACTACTACTGTATGCATAACTGGTTTCTTTTTTTTTTTTTTAACATTTTTGTATTCCTTTTACTGCAACACAATCCATTATAAAAGCCATAATGTGATTTGTAGCACAAATTTGGCATGTGTCTGTATGTATATATGTTTAAAGTACATTTTTAAGAATCCCTTGTTGTCCAACTATCATACTGTATATTGCCGTTTTATATACTAGAAATAGGGTACCTGCTATGCTTTTTAGTGTTTTTTTCTAAGCGGTAAGGAGGATTAGTGTAAAATTCAGTACTTTTACTAAATCTTCTGCAGCTTTGCTCACTGAACTAGTAAAACAAATTGGATGCAAACAATGTTTTTTTTTTTTAATCTTAATTACGATGAGTAGCATTTACATGCTCTGGGAATGCAGCCTTCTCACAGACTGGTGTTTTGAGATAGAACAAATCATTGATGCAGCAGCATGAGCACTTCCAATTCAACTGCCAACCAGGGATTCAATTAAAACCAGACGCATTAGAAGTAGTTCATGATCAACTCAATGGCAATATCCGACAGTGATAATAAGTATATATCTGGCACAGTAATGTCATCAAACCTAGTTCTACTTTATTTCCATAAAGAAACTGTGTTGCTGCAGTGAAAGATTTTTTTATACGTTTGGTGTCTCTGAGTCTTAGTGTTTGCACATTGCTAATCAGCATACTGTATGTTGAAGCAATAAAGTGAAAGCACTCAAGCATGTAATCGCAAATAATACCACTGAACACACTATAAATACCGCAGTATTCTTAAGGGGTTCATCCCTATTTGAGGAATTTGCAGCATTTCCATAGTTATCAGAGACCGATTTTAAAACATTTCTAAACAGTAATATGGAAATTATTTGTTTAGGAATGTTTACAGAAAGAATATAGCCTCGTATCAGGAGCACGACTTCAGCTGTTGGCAGGGTGGTCTAACTATCTGTTGGGTTCCAGCTTTTTGATTGGCAAAGATTAAAATTGGAAAATCACTGTGTTTTAATAATAGTTAATGTGGTTCTTTTTAAAATGTTAGTAGAAATCTATGTAGGCTTGTTTAGTGTACCCCTTCATGTCTAGTTTTCAGGAACATGTGTAACCCCCCATTGGGATTACCATAGCTTTGAAGGGTTAGCTTTGTGGGCCCACACAGAGTAACGCCCCTTTCCCATTACATGTTGTTGAGGTTACTCAGCAGATATTAACCCCCGCCTGGAGACAGTGACATCATAAATATATATATATATATATATATATATATATATATATATATATATATATATATATATATATATATATATATAGCAACTGTAAATATTACTGTATGTTCATTTGCATGTCTTAGACAGGTCTGCAACCCTGTCTTTCACCATTATCACCCAGCAAACAGCACTTCCACTGCAGCAAGGGATTCTGGGAAATGACATGCAAATGAGCACTCAGTGCCACCTTTTGTCTCAAGCTCGTATTACACAAGCCAATCCTCAAGCCACTGCATGCTGTTTTAAACACAGCTTTTAAACAGAGGCTGGGATGAGATGCAAAGCCATTAGACCTACTCACATACATGTTTCAACCTAATGACAGTGGTGATTACCTAGTCTAGTCTCAAACCTGCAAGCCATTAAGACCAGCCTCACACTGATGATACCCATCTAGGTTCCCGGAAGAAGCCTTTTTGGCGAAACGGCCGTAGGAGCAGAGCTGTGACAGCACCCCTCCATCCTGTGACCCGTGTGCCTTACCATACTGCGTGAGACTTTCCTCCGTTTTACTGTTGATGTCCCACTGCAAGACTTTGGTCTTTATCATCTGATTCTCCTGCTGCCTGACTGAGTAACGCTGGTATTTATCACTGGATTTCCCCAGTGCCTTGTGCACACCACACACAGCAGTGCTCTATGTCCCTGTGTTATTCACACACCACCACTGCTCATTATTTTTGAGCTCTGTATCTCAGGGGACTTTATACTGTATGAGCGCTACCAGTGCACTTTATAGATCTACCACTGCTGCTACTTATTTTACATGTGCAGCTCAATTTGGGCATCACTTTATTCAGCTGATTTACAGCATATTTAAGGGTCACAACTGTATGTATTTCTAGCTATGTGTCTAATTATCTTTCATCATCATTAAGAGGTTTATGTACATTTACTACAATATATATCCAATTTTTCTCTTGTGGTCTTTATCTACTTACCATTTATATTCATTGCTACTCTTGTTCTGGATCGGCCGATCTCAGTAAACATTACTTGGGGAGAAATATTTTTCCCCTAGTTCTGTTATGTTATATTTGTAATGATATATTGTTACCCTGCTTTGGCTCTTATCAGACCAATTGTACCTCTTTGATGTTTTTACGCTGTGTCGCATAGCGATCTGACATGTGAATTGTGTGGGTCTGTCTTTTGTGTTTTTTATACTCTTTGTTAATAAAGTCCATTTCTATTTTTCATAATTCAGCATTTGAGTGCACCTTTTTGACCCTACTCTCCCTCCTTTTTAGTCATATTATTCCCTTGGGTCGGTAGCACCACCAGAGGGTTACCTTTTACCTTGACTTCTGGTTAACTGATTATTTAATCACACAAGGGTGATTTGATTGCGGCATCTATTGTGTGTTCCATATATATATATATATATATATATATATATATATATATATATAACAAAGAAAAAAGCTGCGCCTCTAAGGAACATGTACAAAAAATATATATATATATATATATATATATATATGCTATAACAATATGGGATAAATACCTCAATTATAAGCAATACATGCACACATATAGTAATAGGGACCTATAATATTATCAGGCCCAGAAAACATGAACAATATGATATATTAAAAAACATGCAAAAAAGGATAAACCAGTCCTCAAATAGTCCAATGAATGGTATAGGTGCTGGTATGCAGGGTCTCCGGCAGCTCTCAATATGGACTAACCACGTCCATAGAATATCTATAGAGGAAAAGAGAAGAGAGAGCGCACGCCCATAGCGTATAAAAGTTTTAATGAGGGGGAAGGGGGAGAGAGGGGGGTAAAAAACGCACTTACAAAAATGCAATTAAAATCAAGCATATGTGATATATATAATCACCACCATCCGGTTTAACTGTAGACTCTTGGGGCAGTCCCAGGCTCCGTTGGTAAAGGAGCAACGTCACAGCAGATTCCCAGGGCTGGTACCACCATCCGGTCAAACTGCAGACTTTTGAGGCCGTCCCAGGCTCCGTTGGCAATGGAGCTCAGTCCCCATCAATCCAATGGGGAAAGTGGCCACTCCCCCCAGCAACTAATGGGCAAAGTGCCCCCCCGCCAGCATCCAAGGGGACAATGCTCCCCCCCGTATCCGATGAGAAGTGCCTCCCCCCAGCATCCAATGGGAAAGTGCCTCCCCCCAGCACCATGACTCTTGTAAACAATGACACTGGTTTTGAATCGATTGTAAGCTCCCCGGCGGACCTGTGCCTGTAACTTCCTGTGTGCTGCGTACCGAGCGACTGTACATGATTGGTAAAAAGTGGGAAAAAGAAGATAATAGAATAAACGTATTATTATTATTACCCACCTTAAGACACACTTGCTTAAAGACGCATATTAAGTAGCCACCGTTATATTTGAACACATGATACATAATGCTTGGCCCCCGCAGACGCACTTACCAGAACCCCTCCTACTGTCTCTGTAGTTTCCCCCTACCTACCAATTAGACTTAAGCTCCTCCTCGGGGCAGGGACTCCTCTTCCTTAATGTTCTTTATGTCGAGAAGCACTTCTACCCTGATCTGTTATTATATATGTGTAGCCCGCCCCCTGTAAACGTCACATGCCTATACCTATCTTCCTCTGCTGGGTAGTCCTGTTAAGATCATGCACCAGTAATCATCATGGGTTTTCCTCCCTTCATAGCCCTATCCTGATGGAAGACCAGGCCTGGACTCTGCTGCAGGCGTAGACAGAGGGGGAGGTCCTGCTGACAAGGCACGTAGGGCGGCTCAGCTCTATATTTAGCACAACCCTACTCCGTATGTTCGTGGTTCGTTTCGTTCGAGATGAGTCGGAGAGAGTTATAGGATCCAGAGTCTGGAGGTGCTGGTTAGTTATGCCGGAGTAGGCATTGCAGTTATATGCATGAGTCAAGAAATCCTGCGGATCGGCCCGAGGATTGGAGGAGATTACGTTTCCCCTGCGCAGAGTGCAGGCGAAGAAGAGCAGAATATTCAGCGTCCTTTAGTAGAGCTGATAGAATTATAGACTTGGTGGACCAATGCCCTCACCCACATGCAGGGGTGATGGGGTGAGAATTCAAGACCCACCGCGAGGCTAACCCTCGGGGTGTGGCTACGGGTATTGAAAGCCCTAGCTCGACCATCCTGCCGGCCAGCCGAGTGACTTGGATGGGAAGGGAGGAGGAATTATCTGGGCGCTGGCGAGCGGCGTATAACCCGTCCTGGCTATTGTGTTGGCGCTGGTGTAAGCCACTATCGTTGGGATATTGTTGCTCTGTCAAATAGAGACTATTCTTCATCCGTAAAGACTGTGTGTGACTTGGAAGGTACTACCCTGGGACCCCAGGGTTCTTCTATAGCCGTGTCCTGTCCCATATTCCTGGGAGATAAGAGGGAGGCGCTGCACCACTAAGATATCAGGGGCTACCACCCCAAGAGCCGGTCTGGCTCCCCCACAACATCGCGGGAAGCTCAGGCCCTCCTGTTCCTCACAGGTACGCCACACACCGCATGTAATCTGCCCGCATGCACCTAGACACCACCGTAGAGTCTGGGGAAAGGGGGGAAAAGGGTTGCTCATATGATTGTATTACTAACTGTGAAGCGCTATGTACATTTATGGCGCTATATAAATAAAGACATACAATACATACAATTATTAACCTACCCCCTCTGTTCAAAGGGAAAGAGCCCTCCTCCTTCACACCCGTGATGAAAAAGACGGCCATCCCCAATGCAGGGGGTGCAAATTATTTTCCAGGGGGGGTGCGGCGGTTACAGAGGCCCCGCGCCTCTTCCCAAAAGCATTTAAATAAATGCCGGGACCACGGGAGGCCTCTGTAATCTACTTGGCTTCGGGTGATGCGTTGCCATGGCAGTATGACGTCACATGCCCCGCGGCGTCTCACTTACTCCACCAGGCACACAGAGCTGTCCCTATACAGACTTCAAAGGGACATATAAAGAAACTGTCTTATCCGGAGCTTCGAAAATAAGGCTCTCTCTTTGTGATTACCAGCAGGAACTAAATTAACACACACACAACCTTTTTACTTGGGAGGGTCTAGCATTTGCTGAATGGACAAACACGCTGTGTGCTTCCCTCATACAAAGGTAAGGGAAGGGTTCACAGTCCCCTGTGTGTAGGACCTGCATTAATTTGGTTATCCTACTGAACGTTGGTATGCAGGCTTATGACGCTTTGGCCAAAGGTTTTAACTAAATAACAAGTATTTATTATTATTTTTGAAGTATTCAAACTTTATACTTATTACTTTATATGTTTTGTCAATTGGGATGTAGCATTGGGCTCCCCTGTCTCTTTGTGAGAGCACCCATTAAAATGAAGTTCTGTGCTGCTGTATAACTGTATTTTTAGTAATAAATATAGTTTTGAAATCAGTGCACAGGGAAAAAGCTCCGAGGAAAAAGCGACCTCCGTTTTAATAGCACGGTGAGAAATGATTTACACCATTGGCTACAGCCCCCCTGGCAAGCAAGATCTGGAACAACGAGTTAAGTCAAGCAAGCCCTCCACTGAGACCTGGCATGAGATGACACTTTCCCCGCCGGTGCTTACCCTTTGGGGTCCCAGGCCAGGACGTCCAGCCCCGTTATCACGGGCTGGCACTCCATGTACATAGGGGCTACGTCAGGGCTGGCAACTCCAGTCCAGTCCAGGTCAGGTTGCAGGGTATCCCAGCTTCAGCACAGGTGGCTCATCAAGGCTGCTAAGCAGGGACGGATTGAGCCCCTGGCTGAAGCGGGACTGATTAGAGCCCACCTGTGGTGAAGCAGAGGACTGTAGTAAGCCACCTGTTCCTGAAGCATGAGACTGATTAAGCCACCTGTGTGAAGCTGGACGCCCGAGGGACTGATTTTAAACCACCCGAAGCAGGGATTTCCTTAAAACTCACCTGTTGGTGGCCCTGATGACTGGCGTTCGCCACCACCTGGGCTACATCATGCCCTTCTTTGGCTGGTTTATATTCCAACACGTTCTGAAACGCAGGGGGAGATCTCACGCGGGGAGACTAAGTGCGCCGCCATCGCGTGATCGCTCCGAGGAGCGGTCCATGATCGCGATTTCCGGCGGTACCGCAGGGCCCCTCCGGCAACCAAATGGTTAAAAATAATGTTGTTTTTTTTTATCTAGCTTGGCACCTTTACCCCGCACTGGCCTCCGGGGAGAGCGCTTGTTACTTACCTCAGCGACCTACATACTATTGCAAATGCTTCTGTCGCCTGAAACGGAGTATGGGATTGGGGAAATCACAACCCCTTTGGGAAGGGAAAGAAGAGCTCTCTCAAAGTAAAGAATGGCAATCGGATGCTATTAAGCGTTAGTTCGTAAGCTGTAAACTTGGACACCGCGGCCAAAAGGAAAGCACCTCTACAGACCGCATAAAAAGGCAACATCAATGGGAAAAAATGTGCTTTTAAAGTAGCTTGTCGTTCCCGCCTCCATTGCCTTCTTGCTATTTCCTTAGAAGGATAAAGTTAGCCAGCTCCCTCCCTCCATTCCACCCCCTCCCGTCTGTCTCACAGCTTCTGGTTATACTGCTGCGTCCAGACCAAGGGCAAACTACAGAGAAACAAGGTCTGTCACAGGAGCTGGCAGCCACAGCGGGAGAGACCGGGGAACCGAGAGGGGGGACAGCGAGACGCACGTCATTTCCCTTCTTTTGTATATCAACGACATTGACAAACACGACACGAGACAGTGACACATCGTTGACCTGTGAAGACTACCTGAAACGCTGCTGGTGAGTAGTGAGCTGGATATAAAAAGACCTGTAGATAGGTGGATAGACAGATGGATGGGTGATAGATACATCGAGATAGACACATATTTGTTATATAGTATATTAGTTGTTATATAAAATTTTTGTTATCTCTCTTCTCTCTGTCTATATATATACATCTCTCATACACTATACACACATATATAATATTATATATTATATATATATATATATACAACACAACACACATTATGAACTCATCATAAAAACTATGTTATCTGAATGTTATTATTCTCCGTGAAATCTAACAAGGTTTTGAAATGCAGAGTTTTCGGTCTCCTTTCCAGTTTGTTTCACGCACTGGGGAAACCGCTAAACATATCACAATATGTGCTCTCTACTGAAGTCTATTCCACTGGGATCATTTCCCATGCTTTGCTGTACGATATGGGCTGTATTATATGAAATCTAAGCAATGTTTAGAGAAAGCGGACATGATATACACATTAGATGCGTATAAAAGGATCACGTACTAAATGAAATTCAGAATTCCTCAAACCCCTCTGGCTATATAAGTAGCACTGCCTCACTGTTTTTCTTCAAGTCACAGACGGATTTCAGCCCGATTCTGTTTACAGATCAACTCTAAGTCATGAGTGCCCCACGCAGCGCACAGCCGCAGCAACACAAGCGTGCTACAGTAACATACTCTCCTAGAACGTCAGAGAGATACAGAATAAACCATGAATATAGATACAAACAGAGAGAGACGGGATGCCTAATACATACATGCTGTGAATGAGGCTAAATTCTTGTGGCGAAGGAAGGTGGCTTTGAAATACAGCTGAGCAGATCCGCAAGAAAGAAAATAAATAAAGAGAGAAAGTTGTATAGACAAAAACACAAACTAACAGAACTAGACAACGAGAGCCAGCTCTGACAGTTTTTAAATAAACACAACTGTGAGAACTTTTCCAGAACACTGGACAATCCCAAAATAGCTTTTCTTAGCATAATGTTTCACTTATAATAATAATGTATCATGTACTGGAGAGATCGCAAGGAATCAGCGCCCACTGACACCGCGGAAGACTAAAATCATCAACGTACAAAGTAAATATACTCCCTTCATGTGTTCTTGATGCGTCTTCTCTGCCAGTGCCTCACTCTGCCAGTACTCACATACATAAGGGCGGTCACACTCCAGTCCTCAAGGGCCACCAACAGGCCAGGCATTAGGGATATCCCTGCTTCAGCACAGGTGGCTCAATCACTGATTCAGTTCAACGACTGAGCCCTAATTGAGCACACTCTGTGCTGAAGCAGGGACATCCTTAAAACCTGACCGTTGGTAGCCCTTGAGGACTGAGTTGGCCGCCCCTGTGCTACTGCGGAA
This sequence comes from Ascaphus truei, assembly GCA_036426205.1. NCBI lineage: Eukaryota > Metazoa > Chordata > Amphibia > Anura > Ascaphidae > Ascaphus > Ascaphus truei. The sequence continues at coordinate 124,386 of WSYH01001120.1, forward strand.
GAAAACAGGGTGACTGGGGTAATGGGATTATTTTCCGTCTGCATTGCAGGGAGATTTAGCAACTGTTAGGGAAGGATTATGGGTATTCAAATGACCAATGTTATTTTTTTTCTGAAGGGCATTCATGTTTGAGAATAATCCTCACCCATTAAAATGAATATGCCGCAGACTAAAGCAGTACTAAGTTTAACAGCACATTTCAAAAAAATGTTGGAAGTGTTGGTTCTGGAATGATAAACTCTATTGTATATTTATTATGTGAGATCAATAAGTATGTATTTGTTCATGCTACTTTACATTATATATTATTACTTGGGAATATATTTGAGGGTTTGGAATAAGTATCGATCTACAGAGTTTCGTACAGGCGGATAACCAGACCAAAATAAGTTACGGTGAGTAAAACAAGTGACAAAAACCCCCAACGTACAGAGTACAGCAATGAAAAATGCCTATTGTGGGCACTTGCATCTCTCAGACAGCTCTACAACCCTAATTTCCCCATTATCTCATATGCTCAGACTTATAGGGGTTCTATTAAAAGGGACAAGAAGCAAAAGGTGACACTGTGTGCTCATTGCATGTCATTCCCAGAACTCCCAGGCCAGTGCCACAGATAGCTTGCCCAGGCTAAACTTTTCAGCTGGGCCCCCACCACTGTGTCGGCGGTCCTGCGGGAACCCACTCCCCCCTTCTCACACACATTCCTCACTCTCTTAACACCCCCCCACTCACACTCCCATCACCGTTTACTTCCCCCTCCTTACACCCCTCTCACACTGTTTCTCCCCCCCATGTATTCTCCTCCCCCCACTCAATAACCCCGCTCCCCAAAACCACACACACACACTAAGCCCCCCTTCCAAATATACACAACAACCCACAACACACACAACACAACACACACCACACCACACACACAACAACAACACAATATAAAGCCCCCATCCCTAAATACACACAAACACAGATTAGACCCCCCTCCCAAACTCCACACACACTCACACAACAACACACAACCACCCCTCCCCACAAACACAAAGAACCCCCCGCCCCAATACACACACACACACCAACACACACCCACACACCACACCACACACACACACACAAACACACACAACACCCTACCACACAACACACACACACACCACACACACACACAAATCAACAGAAGCCCCCCTCCCCAAATACAACATATAACCCCAACCTGCACCCCTCCAATACCAACTATAAGCCCCTCCCCATACGCCATAACCCCTCTCCCAAATACACACCCACACACACACACACACAATAGCCACCATCCCCAAATACACAACATAAGACACACACACCTTGGGTAGGCCTGGCAGGGTGGTATAAGGGAGGCCTGGGCATGTGACCTTACCTGGAGCAGCATAGCCGATGCACAGAAGGGCACTCCAGGCCCCGGAGGCCTGGGAAAGTAGGACAGAGGGGCAGGTCTGAGTAAAGGGGGGCCCTTTAGTCCTGCAGGAGCGGAGGGATAGATGGGGAGCCAAGGAAAAGGGGAGGGCCCATCTTGCTTGCACAGACAGAACTGAGGGGTTGCCAGCAGGAAGGCCGGGCCCCTTCCCTGGCCGGACCCAGGACAGCAGTCCCCTGCTGTGCCCCCTGTCGGCGCCCTGTCCCTGGTAGCACTGTATGCTAAGCGATAATGGTGAAGGACTGGGGGGCAGACTTGTCTGATGACATGCAAATGTACTCACAGTGGTATTTTTTATTTGCGCTACAGGTGACAGATATACTCAGTATTGCTATACAGTAAAGCATATTCATTTACTGGAGATCCATGTAAGGTCCTAAGCTGTCCTGTTTTCCTTCTGTTTGGTTGCAGTACCGTTTAGTGCGGAGATAATAAATTCCTCTGCGCTGGGATTCTGTGCCTTCACCTCCCTTGCTATATAATCCACACCGCTGTCAGCACACCAGTTTCTCTCTCCTCTAGTGGCTGCGTGGGATCTCTTGGAGTAGCTAAACTGCCGGCCTCCACTCTCATCCGGATGGAGATGCTACGCCGCTCTCTTGTCTTTGCTGCAGAAGTTCTTGAGGCCTTGCATACCAATCCCCCACCGATAAGGAGCTGGTTTCACAAGGAAGGCGCTGTGCAGAGACTTTATCCCGCACGTCTTCAGCGAGCCGGCCTGGGATGGAGCAAACCGGAGCAGGGGAACTCGTCCACGGCAGGGGGAGAAATGGCTGACGTGTCTGCCGCCTTCCTGAGACTGGGTTAGTAGCCAACAGGGTGGGCTACACACATTTTGTAGGTTTCTGTTTAAGAGGCTACACACCCTCTTTAGAAGTGCAATTTCCTCTTGCATGTTTATTTTGTAATTAATATAACTAACTTCATAACTTTATTTCATATAGCGCTTTTCTCCCATTGAGACTCAAAGTGCTTCACAATTACAGTTATAGCGCGCGGTACGCATCAAATAGGATTTTTAGAGACACTTTCCCGTCCCAGTGAAGCTTACAATCTATGTTTTTGTTGCCTGAGGCACAGGGAGATAAAGTGACCAGCCCAAGGTCACAAGGAGATGACACCGGAATTGAAGCAGGTTCCCCTGATTCAACTCAGTTGCAGTTGTTATCAGAGTCAGTGTCTTTAATCACTGACCACTGGTTTAAAGATGTCTTAACGTATCTCTATTAAGACAAGTGTCTGTTTCGCCATCTCTATTTTTTTTTGTGCCTCACTAAGTTTTTAACAGTGTGTTGTATTCCTAGAAAAATAACCCCCAACCCGAGTTAATTTGCCTGCTAAGTCCCTCTCACTTAATGACATGAGTAGACTAGGAAGAACCTCATCAGGGAGCTCAGGGTAAGGCAGGTTCGCTGATACGCCTAATGGAAGTCTGCATGGAAAACAGCTTGGGGTTGGTTAACGTGGAAATAAACAGCAGAGGTTGCCATTGAACACTCTACTCTACTCCAGGCTTTGGGCCTTTCAAAATGTTAATGAAAGTTATATTAAAACATTGAAGTCAATGGGCGTTTCTGAATAATAGTGCCAGGATATCCACTATAACCTCTAAAATGTCAATGATCACTTTTTCTGTGTTTGTTAAAAGTTGCAAAACGTGTACGTACGGTTGCTAGGTGGCTTGTCCAACAATACTGGACCAATGGGGACAGGTGCGACGTGCGCGAGAATCGCTGGTGGGGAAGAATGTTATTTATAAATGACCTAACTTACTTAAATTTTTCTACATTTCACACCAAGTATTCACCAATTTGCACCAATTTATATCTGTTTCGTAAAAAAATCTGGGGAGAAGTCTTGGGAGGGAGTGGGGGGGAGTGGGAGGGAGCACCCTCCCAAGGATTTTTTTTAGGAAATAGAATATAAATAGTGCAAATTGGTGCATGGCTTGAGTGAAATTTAGAACAAATGACGTAATGGCTGATCATTTATAAATAACTGACCGCGTCAGTCTACTGTACATAGCGAGCAATACTGATCTACTATGACTGCTCTGCTCCTCACACATCCAAGATTGTTGCACACTCATCTCCTCTCTCTCACCCCTTCATCCTCTCTCACCCCCCCCTCCCTCATCCTCTCTCACCCCCTCCCTTCATCTCTCACCCCCTCCCTTCCCCCACTCTCACCCCTTCCCTTCATCCTCTCTCCTCTCTCCCTTACTTCAGCCTCTCTTACCCCGCTCCACCCTCCTACCCTTCCTCCTCCCTCACTTCCCCTCCCTTCATCCTCTCACCCCCCCCCCGCCACCCTTTAATCCCTCTCACCCCTCCCTATCATTATCACCCCACAGGACATCCAGAGAAAACACACACAGGAACAAAACAGAAAACAACGACACACAGCAGACAGGACTCAGTCTCACCTCTCCTGCTCATGCTTTTCCACCGCTCTTTGTCCCCAACCCCAGGCTCCTGCCACCATCCATCCTGATTGGCTGCATTACACAGCAGCAGCCAATCAGGATGGAGGAAGCTGCCCCAGCCACCCAGCATATACATACATAAAGAGAAAGAATCTCTGTACCACATGCATGCATCTCCACTAATTTTAATTCATTTTATGTGAATATAAAGAGACAAAACAAATATTAAAACCTAAAAGATGCTAATTGCTAGATGCCTGCCATAGACAGAGTGAAACAAGTGTCATATACACAATTCGTGTGTTAGATTATATGTAAATAATATAGGTAAATTATCTAATTATAACAATAGACTTACATGGACTATTAAATCCCTAGTATGGTAAGCGTTGGTAAATAGCCCTTAAGGCGATGCAATTTATATATTATATATATATTATAGCAACTGTAAATATTACTGTATGTTCATTTGCATGTCTTAGACAGTCTGCAACCCCTGTCTTTCCCCATTGTCACCCGGCAAACAGCACTTCCCACTGCAGCAAGGGATTCTGGGAACTNNNGACATGCAAATGAGCACTCAGTGCCACCTTTTGTCTCAAGCTCGTATTACACAAGCCAATCCTCAAGCCACTGCATGCTGTTTTAAACACAGCTTTTAAACAGAGGCTGGGATGAGATGCAAAGCCATTAGACCTACTCACATACATGTTTCAACCTTGATGGGTATCATCAGTGTGAGGCTTGTCTTAATGGCTTGCAGGTTTGAGACTAGACTAGGTAATCACCACTGTCATTAAGGTTATGGTGGGTAAAAAAAGTGACAAAAACCCTCCACAGTAAAGCATAAAGCAACTGTAAATATTACTGTATGTTCATTTGCATGTCTTAGACAGGTCTGCAACCCTGTTTCCCCATTGTCACCCAGCATACAGCACTTCCACTGCAGCAAGGGATTCTGGAGACATGCAAATGAGCACTCAGTGCCACCTTTTGTCTCAAGCTCGTATATATATATATATATATATATAGTGACAAACGGCTTATTCCGGGGCTCCGCCGTCTGTCCGGGACTGTTAGAACACGGTCTTTTAGGGTATGTTAAATGACGAGGCGTCACGTGCTGTTCCTTTAAACAGGGTATGCCTGGTTTATTCAGTCCCAGGCACTGAGACTGCCACAGTGCATACAACAGAAACACAAGCAAACAAAACCTGCTCACCTGAGCAATAACTTAACTTAGGTTTTCCCTGACTCAGGGTTGAAGTGGCTTATCCACTTCCAACAACAAAATAGGGAACTTTGCCGTTTTAGACAAAAAAGAGCAGAATGATTTAACCTGTTTGGGGAGAGGCTTTTCCCCTCTCTGCTTCCAGCAGCCTTCCTGCCTCCAGGCTCTTGGGGGAGAGGGAAGAGGAACCAGGAAATCAGTCTTAAATACCTGATTTCTAATTATCAGGACAGGTGACAGAAATCAGGCAGCAGACAAACTCTGGTCTGGATCCCTCATCCCTCAGTTCCAGCACTTGCCAAACTGTGGGATGGAGTGCATGTATTATGAGGCTGCACTTCCAGCCTAAACAGGACAGAAACTGTTCAGTATCAAGGGAGCCCTATATATGGAATTTATTACCATCCCCTGGTTTCTGTCACAATATATATATATCCTATGAAATCAGGCTTTGTGCACCTATGATCACACTATTCCCTATATTATATGGTCTTGTACCACAAATGCTGTGATATTATTTGATACATAATCAGCTATAAATTAAGCACATATCAGACCATATTAATAGTGTACTAAATGTTGACCACAAAATATAGCCTCACACAGTTAAAATTGGTTCCCAAAATCCATAAACTTTTCAAGTGCCATGTATTGTCAGACTACATATGCACATATAGCTTTGTTGAATCCAAAAGCTCTGTGGGAAACAATACCCAGCAAAATGGGGGGGAGGGGGGAGGGGGATATGCCAAACGGCACCTGTGTTCATGGGCTAGTTCCCCACCTCGGCGAATGATCACTGTAAGTCTGGTGATCATCCGTCACAGCTTGGTGTATCACAACTGTATATCCAGAGATACCGGAGCACTGTCCTCCAAGCGGTTACCCTCTCGTACTGGCTATTTCTAGTGGATATCTCCTGGGGCCCAAAACTTAGTTTAACTGACACAAGGCGCACAAAATGCTGTAAGATGCCCAGCTTAGAAGCTGAGCCAGCACAAACCGCAGCCTAATACTGCGGTCGCATCCCTGATGTCACCAGTATCTGCGTCATTGAAAGCCCTACAGCAGCAGCAGCCCTGCTCTATCCCTTCTCAGGGGAAATCCCACAAGTGGTTACCAAGTCCAGAGAGGTAATACCGGTATACATATACATGTACAGAGAGGTAATACCGGTATACACATACATGTCCAGAGATGTAATACCGGTATACATATACATGTACAGAGAGGTAATACCGGTATATACATACACACCCAGAGAAGTAATACCGGCATACACATACATGTACAGAGAGGTAATAACGGTATGCACATACACACCCAGAGAGGTAATACCGGCATACACATACATGTACAGNNNNACATGTATTTCACGAGAGGTAATACCATGTATGTACAATACACCCAGAGAGGTAATATACCCGGCCATACACATACATGTACAGAGAGGTAATACCGGTATGCACATACACACCCAGAGAGGGATACCAGTATACACATACACGCCGCAGAGGTAATACAGGCATACAACATATGTACAGAGAGGTAAACCGGTATACACATACACACCCAGAGAGTAATACCGGTATGCACTACACACCAGAGAGGCAATACCAGTAACTATACATGTACAAAGAGGTAATACCGGTATACACATACACACCCGAGAGGTAATACTTTTTGCACATACACACACCCAGAGAGGTAATACCAGTATACACATACTGTACAGAGAGGAAATACCGGTATACATCACTATGTTCAGAGGTAATACCAACTACTGTCCAGTATTATCTCTCATTCTTACTCCGGACAGAGTAACCAAATACTGGGCTGTCCAGTTCAATACTGGACACCTCGTAACCCTGAGCGTTAGCGCTATACTATCTGATAAGAATTGAGCAGGACCCAATAAAAAAATGTTGAGTGAATTTTTCTAAACAAGCCAATTCCATTGATAAGTGTTGCATTTATTTTTTTGCTTGTAATTTGGGAAAGCAACTTTAAAACCTAGACTCTAAAGTATATCTGTGTGCGTCCTATGGCAGGCTGTGAGGAATCAGACGAGTTGGACAGAGAATTGACTTTGGCCTGGGGGTACATACAGGTTAGGCCAGAAAAGAGGGCCCATTGCACAGTGGCATATCCACCAACTGTATCGGTTTAGTAGCTCCTTACATGTTTTGGGTCAGGTAGACCAGGGTTACCTATTAAGTAGAACATGTTGTGTGAGTAGTAAGCTGCATAGGTTAGGGCAGGAGTACGTAACCAACAGGTCGGTTTTCAGGATATCTTGCTTCAGCACAGGTGGCTCAATCAGTCCCAGATTCAGCACAGGTGGCTCAATCGGAGGCTCAGTCTTCCACCGAGCCTCTGATTGTGTCATATGTGCTGAAGCTCGGGATATCCTGAAAACCTGACATGTTGGGGTGCTTTGAGGACTGGCGTTGAGCCCCTCTGTAGAGACTTCCATAGGTATGCATGGAAGTGCCTCCATCCAGCTACTGTTAGAGGAACGCAGTGGTACACTCAAGGGTTATATGAGTTGTCCTGTTCCAGCAAACTTGTTTTTATGGAAGATTCTCTGCAGGGTTTCAGTAACAAGGTGTTGATGGAGCAATGCTCTGCAGGTCTCCTGTAGGGGTAACATTGTCTGCTTGTCTGCAGGGCTTAATAAGGTATTTCTGCAGACAAATGGATGCTGCAACAGACGTAGCTCTGCGGAGGACGTGTTAATGTGACTCGTACTGATAAGAGAAGTGAGTGACAGGTGGTTTCTCTCTGCTGCTAGCTGTCAGGATGCTGTAACTGTGTTCAGATTGTAACCAGGGCACATACACACCCAGAGAGGTAATACCGGCATACACATACATGTACAGAGAGGTAATACCGGTATGCACATACACACCCAGAGAGGTAATACCAGTATACACATACACGCCCAGAGAGGTAATACAGGCATACACATACATGTACAGAGAGGTAATACCGGTATACACATACACACCCAGAGAGGTAATACCGGTATGCACATACACACCCAGAGAGGCAATACCAGTATACATATACATGTACAAAGAGGTAATACCGGTATACACATACACACCCAGAGAGGTAATACCGTTTTGCACATACACACCCAGAGAGGTAATACCAGTATACACATACATGTACAGAGAGGAAATACCGGTATACACATACATGTTCAGAGAGGTAATACCAACATACATGTCCAGTATTATCTCTCATTCTTTACCGGACAGAGTAACCAAATACTGGGCTGTCCAGTTCAATACTGGACACCTCGTAACCCTAGACGTTAGCGCTATACTTATCTGATAAGAATTTGACAGGACCCAATAAAAAAAATGTTGAGTGAATTTTTCTAAACAAGCCAATTCCATTGATAAGTGGTTGCATTTATTTTTTTTGCTTGTAATTTGGGAAAGCAACTTTAAAACCTAGACTCATAAAAGTATATCTGTGTGCGTCCTATGGCAGGCTGATGAGGAATCAGACGAGTTGGACAGAGAATTGACTTTGGCCTGGGGGTACATACAGGTTAGGCCAGAAAAGAGGGCCCATTGCACAGTAGGCATATCCACCAACTGTATCGGTTTAGTAGCTACCTTACATGTTTTGGGTCAGGTAAGACCAGGGTTACCTATTAAGTAGAACATGTTGTGTGAGTAGTAAGCTGCATAGGTTAGGGCAGGAGTACGTAACCAACAGGTCAGGTTTTCAGGATATTCTTGCTTCAGCACAGGTGGCTCAATCAGTCCCAGATTCAGCACAGGTGGCTCAATCGGAGGCTCAGTCTTCCACCGAGCCTCTGATTGTGTCATATGTGCTGAAGCTGGGATATCCTGAAAACCTGACATGTTGGGGTGCTTTGAGGACTGGCGTTGAGCCCCTCTGGGTTAGGAGACTTCCATAGGTATTGCATGGAAGTGCCTCCATCCAGCTACTGTAGAGGAACTGCAGTGGTACACTCAAAGGGTTAATAGAGTTGTGCTGTCCAGCAAGACTTGTTTTTATGGAAGATTCTCTGCAGGGTTTCAGTAGACAAGGTGTTGATGGAGCAATGCTCTGCAGGTCTCCTGTAGGGGTAACATTGTCTGCTTGTCTGCAGGGCTTAATAAGGTATATTCTGCAGACAAATGGATGCTGCAACAGACGATGCTCTGCGGAGGACGTGTTAATGTGACTCAGTACTGATAAGAGAAGTGAGTGACAGGTGGTTTCTCTGCTGCTAGCTGTCAGGATGCTGATAACTGTGTTCAGGATGTAACCAGGGCGTGTCGCATGCAGCCACCTCTGGGGTGGAAAGTGGTTGTGTGTAAAGATCAGACTGAGGCACAGGAGTGATTGCAAGAGGTCAAGCAGAGGACGAGGCAGAACTGGCATTAGACTGAGGCCTTGGGAGTGACTGCCAACTTTTTAAGACTTGTCCCTGCCCAAAAGCAATTATTTTCCCTATTTGACCCGCATTCTGTGTTCGGGGCACAAACCAAGAATTTATGGAATTGGGTCCCCTGGAGTCCCATTTAAAAGAATGGGAAATATATGAATTGGGTTATTGGTGCAGGGAAACGACCTTCTTTCTCTTTGTGTCCCTCTTTCTGTCACTCTCAATGACCCACCGTGTCCCTCTTTGTGCCACTTCATGCCCTCCCGTCTTTGTCACTTTCTGCATCTGCCCTCACACATGTCCCTCCTCTCTCTGAGCTCCCTTTGTAAGCCTTGTGGGCCCCTTAACCGAGGGAACCACTGAATTACACCTAAAGTCTGCAGCAGAGTTAAGACCGAGGCGCAGGCAGTGACACGAGGGGCCACCCACATTGTCGTGGCAGAAACGAAGCAGCGACTGCAAGGTGTCACACCGAGTGTCTCTTTGCGACTGCTTGTAACTGTAGTGCAATTATCTACAGATACCACATTCTCTAACCACTTGACTGCCCTTGTAGTGCATAATATTTAACTAAGAGAGAGCTGTAGACAAAGGGTGAGAGAGAGAGAGAGAGACGTAGGAAGGGGAAGGAGGGAGAGAAATGGCCCAATGCCATTATGCTGTGTAGACTTCCGCTCTTATTAAAGAAATTGCAGCTAAAGGGTTAAAATCCAAACACTAAATTCCCATTTAGGCTCAGATCCACTAGAGGGGGCTAAATAAGGTTTGGCACGCGTTTACTCTTACTCATATGAATTGGCATCCTCAGCATCCTCAGCATCCTCAGCATACTTAGGTGGCTCTGGTCCTTGGAACCAAAGTGTACCGATGGCAATGACATGATTCATTGAAACGTCCTTTTGTTGGTGTAATTACAAAAGTAAAAAACGGGGGGATCAGAAACGAAAATGGGATTGGTGTCCACTTCAGGGGTAGGTAAATACAAAATAAATATACAAGGAGTATACCGCCTGCATGCATTGGGCTCAACATTACATACTGTAGCTATTTAAACATGCAAGCGCCGACCCATCGCACGCCAACATGGATGTTGTTGGTGCCAAAATGTTTCCTTGATGTAAATTAGTAAATGATCTCAGAGAATCATAATATCTCTGTAATAAGTAGGTCCTCCCGGGCAGTGACATGTTTAAGGGATTCCTGCCATTTTCCCCCCATAATCAGACAAATATAAGTATTTCTGAATCATCTTAGCGTTATTCTGTAAACATGGTGAGCTGAGATTTGGGAGGCGTTTAATGTCCCCGGGCTGCTCCATTGTATCACTATGTGTTCAGCAAGAATTAGCACAGGAAGAGCCCTCTCTCTTCCCCTCAACTTATCTTTCGTGGCTCTTTGTTTAGGACAGCGTGGGGATAAAGTTAAAGAAAACACTTGATTGACTATCCCCCCCCCCTCACACACCCCAATTCAGAGGCCCCTAAGAAATGTAATGTGTAATTAATTTGCAGAGAAACAAAGGAAGCCGTCTTTGCCTTTAGAATGGTTAGATAAGTAAATAAATAAGGAAAAGAAAGTGAGATTGTTAAATTATATACAAAAGGTTGTTTTTTTGAGCAGCGAATAAACGACGGCAATCATTTGGTCGCAGCGAAACGGCCGTGACCAAATATCCTAGGCTGCACAGTGCACCTGTTCCCCTGTGTAAGTAGCGGGATGTTCTAACTGCTTTCCCCACGTTGTTGCATTGCAGGGGATGAGCTGGAGTACATGAGACCGGCTGTGTACAGGAACATCGCTAGGCAGCTGAACATCTCGCTGGCCTCTGAGACCGTTCTATCTGACGCCTTCCTGGCTGTGGCAGCCGAGATATTCACAGCAGGTAGCAGACAATGTAACGGGGTCACAAGCTTTTAAACACTCATACTGAGCAATGGGCACCACGTCCTCTGAAGGGTCGGCATTGTAACCCCTGCAGTGACCGAGGGTCTAGCAATCTCTGACACTGACGGGATTAACCCTCTTGCTCCCGGATGACCGGCAGCCCCCCGCAGTGCCTCGTGCAGAAGTGGGGCCGCGGAGCAGGGAATGCGATCTCTCCCCCTGGCAATAACCGCACCACGTTACCAGAACGTGCCGGCCCTCGTGACGTTCGGGGGACGTCAGCGTTGCACCCTACTGAGTGGATCATCACTGGGGCCTAGCTTTACACAGCATCTGTTCATCGAGGTTCTCCCCACCATTACGCTGACATAACTGCAAACCTCCCCCAAGTCACCTGTGCCAAGAAATCCAGGTTAATCGCTTACTACTATAGCATACAGACAGGCCGGCAAACTGCAATACCAAACTGGGACTGGGGCACTATCACAAAGCAGGGCGGCCAACTTCAGTCCTCAAGAGCTGCCAACAGGTCATGTTTTCAGGATATCCCTGCTTCAGCACAGGTGGTGCTGTCTTTGACTGAGCCACTGGTTAAGCCACTTGTGCTGAAGCAGGGATATCCTGAAAACCTGACCCATTGGTGGCGCTTGAGGACTGGAGTTGGCCACCCCTGAGCTACAGTCAGTCAGACTATGTCCTGCCACGTTTTCTATGTCCCACATTGGTTGGGAGGGGGAGGGGGGGGGGTGTTCATATCCACTTCATGGATTTAATAAGGTCAAAAATGTTAAAGCCGTCAGAGCCGGTTTGAATCCCAGCGTCTGCCACATGTGACTTTGTGAAAGTCACTGTAACCCATGTAGTGCTAATCCACACAAGTTTACGGCCTATTCAAGTCAATGGGCTGGAAGGGTTCTTGTTGGACAGCACTGCATAGCAAATCCAGGCTTTTATCCCTCTGCGCTCCAGGCATCCAACAATTAGATTGTGCTGAGAAATATTATATGCACCGGACTGTGACGTGTGAACCCTGCCGTGCTCAGGGAAATATATTATTATAGTGCCAACACATGCAATAAAAGGAGGGATTTTGCTTTTTAGATGGTTCTCCCATTAATAGTATGTTGTGTGTAAGGCGCTTGTGATGAAAACGAGGGAGCTGAGCTGAAAGTGTGTGTGTATGTATATGTGTCTACAGTACATATACAGTCTGACAGGGCTGGCCTAGGGGTAAGGTGGTTGCCTTGGGCCCTGCACCTTCGGGGGGCCCAGGGCTCCCTCCTCTTCCTCCTGCCGGCGCCGGGATACAAATTCCGCCCGGCAGGAGAGGGGGGAGCTGGGGAGTCCCTGAACCGGCGCAGGACCACATCGCTGCTCACCCTAAGGTAGGGATGGGGGGTGAGGGTGTGCCTGTACCTGGGGGAGCTGTGTGTAGCGGAGGGAGCGGGGAGGGGGGGATGTGTGTGTGTATATGGATATAGCTGGGTGTACTCCTAGGTCGTGCTTATAGTGCCGGCGACAGCAACGCTGACGTTACGCTGACATCGCTGAAAAAATCATATTGAATTGACTTCCAGCGATCGCGACCGCGCCGTCGTGTCGCTCCTACTATAAGCGCACCCAACGGATTAAATGCATTTGTTTTGACACGACGGCCTTACCTTATGCGGAGCGGCCTTCCTTCTGCAGCGTTACGTTGCCATGACAACGCGCGTTGCTACGCTTTGACGTCACGGCGACACGGTGCCGTGATAACGCAACATCGTTACGCAGTGATGTCATGACGCTGCAGGAGGAGGGGCCCTGTCAAAGGTAAGGCCGGCCATACACATATCTCCTGGACCAACCTCTGCTTCTCTCTTTCCTCTTCTGGCATCTCATTACGTTTGGTATTAACTACAAGGTTTGGGGTTATGCTCTAAAGTGCCTTTATGCTGACCACGTTAAGGGCAGTTTCCGTGCGTTAGTGCCCGTGACTGGCACTAACGCACTTTAGAGCATGTCCCCTGAGGATGTACACTGTATATCTCAGCTGTAATCTCTCACCGGATACTTGTTTGCTTCGTTTGCTCTGTGGAAGTCTGTCTCCTTTCTGCCTCCCTCATCACCACTGCGTTCCCATTGCCCCCTGTCAGTGGTTCCCACCTTCCCACCACTTTACATTGCAGCAAACGGGCTACTAGTTTGGGGTTTATAGATGTTAATAGTTTGGTGGGCCCCCTCTCGTCCGCCTCTGCAGGTATCACGTGGGGGAAGGTGGTGTCATTATATGCAGTGGCAGCCGGTCTAGCAGTGGACTGCGTGAAGCAGTCGCAGCCCGCACTTGTTCTGATGATCGTGGACTGTCTGGGGGAGTTTGTCCGCAAGACTCTGGTCACTTGGCTGAAGAGGAGAGGAGGATGGGTAAGCACCGTATTCAGCACACCCTATTCCCGTCCCCACAGCTCCTCAGTCTTGTCTGCTGTGTCCTCTACTATTCCAGCACTGACCTACTCATTACTCTTCCTGCAGCTCAGTACTGCCCTGCTACACCCACTACTCCTCCAGCTCGGATCTCCCTGCACAGCTCTCTCTGCTGTGAAAATGCTGCGGTCTCCAAAGTCCTCGCTGCACTTCAGCCCTGCCTGCAACACCCCCCCCCCCCCATCAATATATCAAGCACACTTTTGTTACTGTAACTTAGCTCTGCCCCGATACTCGTCACTGCTTTGCTAGCCTTGATCCACCTACACACTCACGGCACCTCAATACTAACTAACCTACTGCACCAAATACTGTACTGCCACATGGTTTTTCCATTGTTCCTCCATCCGGCTCTTCTGCACTCTCTGCTACTCCGGTATTGTAAGCTGCAGCTTCCCTAAACCATAACTCATTTACTGAACAACAATACAGTGTTGCAATGTCCCTCTATTTATTTATTTAGTTATAAAAATGTTTTGCCAGGAAGTAATACATTGAGAGTTACCTCTCGTTTTCAAGTATGTCCTGGGCACAGAGTTATAAAAAATACAAGGTTACATTAAAAGAACAGGGTTATACAGTGAATTCACAGACATTTCATGCACAGATAGAGTTGGAAAATTGGGTACAGGGGATAAAGGGCTTATGAGTTTCAGATTGAAATAGAGCAGCTTTAACATCACTTTAACATCACCGAACAGCAGCAAACGGCTCACACCCTTTGGCTGCCCTTCGTCTGCGCACCTTTGGGGCAAGGCAGATGTACACTGGGGTGGTTGAGATTGAATCTGCTGCAGCTGTGAACAAAAATACCTTTGTGTCCTCTTGACTCATTAACATTCCAGTGGGTGGGGTTGACGTTCCACAAAGTACAAGCACATGTTAACCCTTAGCATGCTGGTCCTGTGCAGAGGGGAGCAGCTCTTGGGGAGCCCCATCAGCCTGTCTGCCTTTGGGGCAACACAGATGTACGCTGGGGTGGTTGAGATTGAACTCTGCTATTTCAGTGTTGATCTCCTCTCCATACTCACACTCAGCTCAGAATGGCCCCTCTGCTATGTCAGAACTCACTTCCACACATACAGCTCAATAACTGCATCTGTACGCAGCTGCAAACCCTACTAGGAACCCATTTTCTTCCAGAACGTTTTAAGAAGTGTATATCCCTACACCTAAATCGTGATGCACCCTCTGTTTCTGCACTTCCAACCTGCCCTACAGCACTCTCTGCTATTCCAGTGCTGACCCTCCTACTCACATCTATCACTGTATCAATTCTACTGATCCAGTACTGGGATTGTATGTCTGCCTTCCTCTGGATCAATATACTGTAAATACAAATATCGGTATCTGTCGTCTAAATTTAGCATAGGTTGAACTTGTTGGATGTATGTATTTTTTCAACCTCATCTACTATGCAAGTCCTGCCACTACCTCATACACTCATACACAGCTCTGTCACTGCACTCTGACATACACCATCCACTGTATTCCATCGCTGACTCTCCCAATCCCCCACTATGCCACTCTCCTCCTGCCCCCCCACACACGTCTGTTACTCTATTCTACCCCTGCTGCATTTCTCAGCCTCTCACACACATCACTCCCTTTCCATCTCCCCTTCTCTGCCAGTACTAACCCCACATACACTGCTCTGTCACTGCTCCCTCTCACACACGTCACTGCCTTTCCATCTCCCCTTCTATGCCAGTACTAACCCCACATACACTGCTCTGTCACTGCTCCCTCTCACATACGTCACTGCCTTTCCATCTCCCCTTCTCTGCCAGTACTAACCCCCACATACACTGCTCTGTCACTGCTCCCTCTCACACACGTCACTGCCTTTCCATCTCCCCTTCTCTGCCAGTACTAACCCCCACATACACTGCTCTGTCACTGCTCCCTCTCACACACATCACTG
>WSYH01011002.1:0-21809 GCA_036426205.1 Ascaphus truei
CATTAGCCTCATCCATTTCGAGAAGCATGTACAAATCTCCAAGCCAAACCTCGAATTAGCAACATACCTAAAGGTTTTTTCAGATGTGGATTTGTAAGGAACCCCAACCCTCTCTAATAGCGCGTCTGAGATCAGATGCATTGTAAATTTTCTATATATGGTACAATTTTCAAATGACCTACAAATTGCAGGGAACCATTTAGGGATGCCCGGGGAACCCAGGGGTTCCTATGAACCCTTATTGAAAAACACTATGATAGAGCGATGATAGATACAGTAGGATTATTTTTATTCCTATCATATTAGTTTGCCGTTCTGACAGATTTTCTTTATTGATCTAGAGCCTGGTACCTCTAGGGCAGGCACAGTGCTGGGGATCCTGACACCTCTTGGACTGCCACAGGCGAAACAGAGCCTGGCCCCTCTGGGACTTCTGTAAACATGCCCAACTAATGACCAAATAACAAAGTTCAGGCAATATATACTGTATATATTATATTTTTTTTAAGGAGTTTTATTAAGAGCAACAATTTCCAGTGGAAATAAATACAATTCAGGCTTTAAAGCAAAGGACTCTGGGTAATGGGATAGCATCAATATTTCATGGCTCAAAGATACAGGACCCAGCACCTCTAGGGCTTCACACTGATTCCCAAGTATGTCAACATATCCAGTGTACATTTATGAAATACTGCAGATACATGGTGGTATATAGGACCAGTTATAGATGTGGAGGTTTATAGGGGATGGGGGGAGGGATTCTTCATCAGCGGGCAATAAACCCAATACCCGCTCTTCCTTCCTCTTTATCGTCTACGGCAAAACTGGATAAAAAAAAATAGAAAACAAGTGCAATTAATTGAACTGAATTCTGAAAAGGAAACATGAATTTGCCATAATATACAAATAATAGTGTGTGTCACCTTAATGGTCATTTCATCTTTTTTTTAAAATATGTCAGTCACCCTTGAAATTAAACTAGGTGGCCCAGATACATCAGTTATGCATGCAAGTTGACAAAAATACATTTCAACCCCGCTATAACGCGATCCGTTACAACGCGGATCGCTTATAACGCGGTGTACGCGTGGCTCCCAATTTTCGTATTTATGAATACTTTACAACACGATTATTGGTGCCTTAAATACTTTAGTATACAACGCATACAATTGTACATTATTTCTAACGCGATCCGCTTATAGCGCGATTTGATTCTTTGGACCCTAAGCACAGCGTTGAGCTGTATGTACTAATTTTTGGGAGATAACACCTCCAGTTTCTCTTACCACTGCTTGGTGTATCTGATTTATTAATTATGTATTATTATTTAATTATAATTGATTAATATTTTTTTTATTAATTACAGTATTTACAGGAGGTTTTGTTTTTGTCCTTACGGTTGGAACGACTGATTTCAATAGTCTGAAATGCTGCAGTAGAGTGTTCACACAGCACCCTCTGCCGTTTATACTCTCTTACTCCACTTCATCGGGAAGCACAGAGCTGTTTCCCATGCAAACTTCATCCAGGCCGTCTTCATTGTAATAATTATGTCCATGATTAAAAATGGACCCAATTCATTTAGGTTTTTCATTGTGGGTTCACTTTTTCTTTTTTAGTAATTATAAAAACATTGAAATGAAAACCCCAATGAGATGGGAACACAGTATATGTATTAAACCATTTACCTCATGGTATAGTGTGGGGAAGAAATATTTAAGAAATGCAGAATAAAACCGCGAGGAACTGCACCATCGTGGGGTAACAAAGGAATCATATAAGCGCCATGTGGTATAGGTTAATTGGAAGTAAAAGTCTCACTGCGGTGTGTGAGAAACCAAGTGCATAAGGTCTGATGGTGGTATACTTTACATCCATAAAGGTACCAAGGATTTAGTAAGAATTACTATCCCCAATCTTCAAAGCTCACTAACACAGTGTTAATAAGTCCTCTCTTTGCCACCCTCTCTCTCTCTCCAACATAAACCCCTATTTCAGGGTCGAGACGGTGCTAACGTCACCTTTAAGAAAGGCCTGTGTACCTCTAATGCAAGTCACTGCTAACTTAACATGACACTGAGCCTATGTGTATGAGATAACTAATGTCATTTGTTTTTACATATAATTAGCTAAGTGGAATGGTGGTAACCTCATAACATCCGTTACTGATTTTGATAACATGACGTTCTGAGCATCGACAACTGAGCTTTGTGTATCTGGACCCCAGATGTTCATTCAGTAAAAGGTCCTCAACAGCAGCTACCACAATGCGTAAGAAGTAAGGTATGTAACTGTGCAAGAGTGAACTTAAATATTGATAGAGGCATTCCGTGCTGTTGAGGTAGTTATGCTGGCTGTTTACTTACAAAAAAGCAAGGTATGCACATCAGCAAGCATAAAATCAGAACTACAAGGACAAGAAGGGCGATTCCATATCCGGGGACTCCAGTGGGTACCTCTGCAGTAAGGATAACAAAAAGAGTTTGAAAATATGCAAATACATAATAGTTGGATACAGATGTAGCAGACGTAATTGCGCCTGTAAACGTGATGTGCTCACGCTAGCGCAATATTTAACACAGATTATTTTAGTCGCATGTGTTATCTCCTTAACGCAAGCATTATCTTTGGTGTTGTTTGTCCTTAACATACACAGTAATGAGTGCAATAATGTCTGCTACATAGACAGACAGACGAAAAGACAGACAGACGAAAAGACAGACAGACAGACGAAAAGACAGACAGACCAAAAGACAGACAGACAGACCAAAAGACAGACAGACAGACCAAAAGACAGACAGATAAATTGACAGACAGACAGATAAATAGACAGACAGACAGATAAATAGACAGACAGACAGGATAAATAGACAGACAGACAGACAGGATAGATAGACAGACAGACAGACAGACAGACAGACAGAAAGACAGACAGACAGACAGACAGACAGACAGACAGACAGACAGACAGACAGACAGACAGACAGACAGACAGACAGACAGACAGATAGATAGATAGATAGATAGATAGATAGATAGATAGATAGATAGATAGATAGACAGATGTATAAGGGATTTGCTACGTAATACCAAGTAATCTTGTTCGCTAATATGTTCAATTCTGAACTCATAGTATAAGATATTTAAGATAGTGACTACGTTATCAAGTCCAGACCTCAAATCCTAACAAACACAGGTGACGTTTGCAGCAGCGGATTTGAATCGCGCCGGGCACTTAGCGGTTGCTGCCGCCTCCTTCCTGCCGCCCTCTTCCTCCTTCTGAACCACAGCGTCAAATGATGCCGCGGACGTCACCAACGAGATGTTGCACGCCGTCGCGTTGCCACGGTGACGCTGCGGTTCAGAAGGAGAAGGTGGGCGGTAGGTAAGGAGGCGGCCCCAACAACGAAGCAATGTCACATCAGGCCAGAGAGCGCGGCAAAGTATATGCCGCCCCAAAAATATTCTGCCCTATGCCCGGACCTAATGGGCCTAATGGGAAATTCGCCACTGGACGTTTGGGATTAGGGTAGAAAAAGTAAAGTAACGATTTCTAACGTGGAATAGTACATGGGATTCCTAAGTAAAGGGGAATTATTTTTACAGGGGGCAGTAACAGGGACTTATAGTGATGGAGATTAAAGGGGATTTGTAATGTGGAACAGTAAAGGGGATTTCTGGTAGGAGAAAGTAAAAGGGGATTTGAAATGTAGAATATTACAGGTGGACAGTAAAGGATATTTATAATATTTTGGTACATACTTGCGGCTGTAGTTGTGGGGGCTGCTGTAGTTGGGGTCGTAGTTGTGGGCGCAGCTGTAGTTGGGGTCGTAGTTGTGGGCGCAGCTGTAGTTGGGGTCGTAGTTGTGGGCGCAGCTGTAGTTGTGGGCGCAGCTGTAGTTGGGGTCGTAGTTGTGGGCGCTGCTGTAGTTGTGGGCGCTGTTGTAGTTGGGGGCGCTGCTGTAGTTGTGGGCGCTGTTGTAGTTGGGGGCGCTGCTGTAGTTGTGGGCGCTGCTGTGGTCGAATCTATAAGGATAAAACATGGAGACATGTAAAGAATTTGTACCAAATAACTTGGGTTGGGATTTGCTAAGTGAGCTGCCCTAGTGTCGGACCCTAATCCTACTTTAAGTTTAATGGCCCTTAGTAAGTCTCCCGATTAGATTTATAGGACCGTATTTACCAAGCAGTCATCTACCACAAGACACCACCAAGTGCTAGAAGACGACTTATAGCCCATTGACTGGAATGGTCCATATCGACAGTGTCTTCTTCCACCACCGGAAGGTCTCTTATGGCAGAAGACGCCTTAGCAAACCTGGCTGCTAATATATTGCCCCATGATTAAGCCCCCCTATCCCACTAACAGTAACATAATATGGGGTGTCTAATAATGAAACAATGTAACACCTTTTATTGTATAACGGTGTCTCTCTCTTCCCCCTCACTAGTATCTCACCTCTCTCTCTCTTTTATTTAATTTCTTCTCTTTATCTCTTTTCTTGAGTTACTCTCTCACTCTCTCTCTTTCTCTCTCTCTCTCTCTTTATTTTGTATCTATGCTTTCTAACCTATTTCCCTCATTTCATCTCTCTCCCTAACTCTCTCTCTCTCTCTCTCTCTCTCTCTCTCTCTCTTTCTATCTCTCTCTCTCTCTCTCTCTCTCTAACTCTCTCTCTCTAACTCTCTCTCTCTCTAACTCTCTCTCTCTCTCTAACTCTCTCTCTCTCTAACTCTCTTTCTCTAACTCTCTCTCTTACTCTCTCTTTAATTCTTTCTCTAACTCTCTCTCTTTCAATCTCTCTCAATCTCTTTCACTCTTTCTCTCATTCTCTCTCACTCTCTCTATCACTCTCTCCATCTCTGTCTCTATTATTTATCTATGTTTCTCACCTTTACTCTCTTTTTTCACATCTCTCTAGTATTTTTCTATATTTCTCACCCTTTTTTGACCTCTTTCTTGCACCCCCCTTTTCTCTGTCTCCCTGTGTTATCTCTTTTCATCTCTCTCTCTTGCTCTCTTTCTTCTTTATCTATGTTTCTCCCCTTCTTTTCACCCCCCCTCTCTTTTCTCTGTCTCTCTGTGTTTCTCTTTCTACCCCTTACTCTTTGTGAGTAGAAAAACTTACCTTGACAGTTGACAAACACTGTAAGAAATCAAAAAGAAAAGAGAAAGTTAGTATTTGCACGTGCCAATAGGTAATAATAATGGAATCAAAGGGGACATTTCTATCATCCAATACACATTGTAAAGGTTTTAGCTTTGGAGTTTACTTTGAAGGCCTCTGAATCCAAAGCTAAATTCAAAATGGCTGCCCTCAGGCTGCACAAACCACTATTGCTACCTTCTTATATTTACCCTCGTGAGTTAAAGACGTATTAGAGAATTCTTGTACTCAACTACTGTATATTTAACCAGAATTAATATAATCCTCTCTCCCAACCCAAACTCTTGCAGCCAACAAACTCCCTCTAGCTCAAGATGAATGCAAAATGGCCGCCACGTTCCCCGTAGCTCCCCTTGTGAGTGGAAGAAAATATAAGGCGTGAGATAATTTAATGACCCGAAAATCCCTTGCCTTAATTACACATCGGCCTAGAAATGGACCAAGACATCGAAAGGTTACATTAAGAAAATGGGTTCAGTTTCCCAAATATATTCAACTACGCTCACACTATAAACCTTAAGAGACATCAATTGACCCTATAGACATTAATAGAGATTAATTATCCAATATACAGTATTCTTATAAGTTTTCAATATAAAATGTAGGACTGCCCTCTTACACACAGCATCTGCCCGTATAGAATTTTAAAGGATCAACCTCTCTTGCATGGCAGTTAAACCCCAAAAATATAATAGGGTCACCCACTTACAAACATCTGTTGCCCACAAGACATCCAATCACCCTGTTAAATCAGGAGCCGTATAGACATTAATAGCATCCCCATATCAAAGTCACACCCCCCCCCCCCTGTTACACACATCAATTGTCCCATTGAATGTAATAGGGTCTAACATTCAGAATCAGCCTCTTACATACCAGCTATACGCCTACATTGTAAAATGATCACACTCTTAAGCACACCAGTTGCCCCTATTGATTATAATAGAATCACCCTATAAAACTCAGGATCACCCCCTTACACACCTCATCTGTCCCCCATAGACTTAATAGGTTAACCCTTATACACCTCATCCTCCCCCCATAGACTTAATTACACATCACTGTAACCTTGAAACTTCTGAGGTGTAATTCTTTTACAAGTTAGAATCACTTTTTACATACTGTAGATCAAAATCCCCCATAGACATTAATAGTCAGGCTCACCCTCTTACACACATTAGCTCCCACCAAACAATTTAATAGGATCACCATACGTCAGTTGCACCTACAGATTTTGATAGAATTACACTATTCAATGTCAGGCTTGTCCTTTTGTCCACTAGACTTTAATAGCTTCCATCCTTTAAAAAGTCAGACCTAGGTCAGGGTAGGAGAGAAGTGGATGGTCAGGAGTAGCCAGGGTCAGGAGTATGGAGGTGCAGAGTCCAAGGAACCGGCCAGGTCGGTACACAAATAAGGTTCAGGAAGACAAGGCAAGACTGTGGAGGCAGAGTAGTGGAAAACAGCAACGTAAAAAGAACTATGCACAGCTGAGCATATACGGAAGTGAGAGACCAATGGGAGAAGGGGTGGAATGGAGGTGCATCCTCAGCAGGAGCAGGGATAGGTAGAGATGCAGGAGACAGGTTTAGGCTATGGGAAGATGATCATACCTGTTGACGCGGAACTTGTGTGCGTTGCACACGTGTCACGTGTGAGCGCAAACCGGAGGCGGGGCCTTTCGCCAGTGTCTCCAGCAGTGAGCTGGGCACGCGCCTGCGTCTAGCGCTGCAGAGAGGAAGAGCGGAACCCAGGGATTTGCCATCAGGAGTGGGGAGGACAGAAGGCGGAGGATGTAAGCCGGGAACATGCCGAGGACGGCGTGACTCAATTTTCCTTACAGTATCCCCTTCAGGAGTGACCTCCGGGTGACTCCAAAAAGGCTTCAGGGGATATTTCAGATGAAAACGTTGAAGGTGTCTGGGTGCATGGAGTTGGTGATGAGGGATCTAAGACCACTCTTCTGGTCCAAACCCCTTCCAGTGCACAAGGTACTGGACCACTCCTCTAGAAATCCTGGAGTCTATAATTGATTAGATGTCATATTCCTGCTGTCCCTGTACGAGAAGAGGTGCTAGAGGTGAAGAAGAATCTGGAAGACAGGCTTAAGTAGAGACACGGATGGAGTCCTCATCGATGTAGGAAGTTGTAGGCGATATGCCACTGGATTGATCCTTTCCACTATGGGAAACCGGCCAAGATACCTGGGTGCCAGCTTGAGAGTGGGTACTTTGAGCCGTATGTTCCTGGAAGATAGCCATACCCTGCCTCCTGGACTAAACTCTTGAATACTGTGACGGTGGTGGTCTGCCTGTAGAATTTGTGTCTAGTAGTTGCGGATCTAAGATTTTCCTGGATCTTTTTCCATGAGAGTTGCAAGAGATGAATTCTGTTGTCTGCCGCTGGTACCGCAGAAGAAGAAGAGGATAAAGGAAGCCGTGATGGATGGAATCCATAATTAATTAAAAACGGTGACTCCCGAGTAGATTCGTTGCATAGTGAGTTATGAGCAAATTCAGCCCAGGGGAGGTGATCTGTCCAGTTATCCAGTGTACCCAAAACAAAGCAGGTACTGCTCCAAGGTTTGATTGGATCTCTCCGTTTGACCATTGGTTTGTGGCTGATATCCAGAAGAGAAATGTACCCTCTTTTGAGAGAAAGAACGCCAAAATCTGGAGACAAATTGTGATCCCGATCAGAGACGATGGTTTGTGGAACCCCATGTAGACGGAAGATCTCCTTGACAAAAATATCCACCAGACTGGAAGAAGTAGGAAGGCCTAAAATGTGTCTGTTTGGAGACACGGTCAATGATGACAAGAATGGTGTTCATTCCCTTGGAAACAGGCAGCTCTACAATAAAGTCCATAGACAAATTGTTCCAGGGAAGATCCGGAATGGGGAGAGGGTGAAAAAACCAGGTGGTTTGCTCTGAGGAGTTTTATTGCGAGCACAAGTGGAACATGCCTTGAAGAATTCCTTAATATCTCCTTGGATGCTGGGCCACCAGAGGGTTCGTTCGATGAGGTCAATGGTTCTTCTGGTACCGGGATGTCCAGCAGACTTGGATTAATGACCTCACTCCAAGACCTTTCTCCGGTAACGTGATGAGGTGAAGAGGCTGCCCTCTGGGACCTCAAGACCCACTGGTATATGGGATTGATCCGCAAGGATGTTGTCCATTACGTCAAATGTGTTGACCGATAAAATGTATTTGGGCGGAAGAACAGTCTCCATATGGTCCACAGACTTGTCTTCGGTTAAGAACTGACGAAAAAGGGCATCTGCTTTCAGGCTCTTGGAACCTGGTATGAAGGAAATGATGTAATTGAAACAGGAAAAATAGCTTGACGAGCACCTAGGCGACAAGCATCTTTTATGTAGAGTAAATACTTGTGGTCCGTTAAGATGGTGATCGGGATTCACCATACCCTCCAACAGGTGCCTACATTCTTCAAGAGCAAACTTGATAGCTAGAAGTTCCCG
The DNA here is from genome assembly GCA_036426205.1 of Ascaphus truei. NCBI lineage: Eukaryota > Metazoa > Chordata > Amphibia > Anura > Ascaphidae > Ascaphus > Ascaphus truei. The sequence goes on from WSYH01011002.1 coordinate 8,655, forward strand.
GTTAACGACATCATAATTTTGTTCCGCCGAAGAAATTTGTTTTTAAAAAAGGCGCAGGGGTGGAGAGGTCCGGATCATTGGAGGTACTATTAACCGTTGTCAGGGTTGGATAGAGCAGAATTGTCATTGTCCGAGTGCCAAGGTCAGGGTAGAAGAGAAGCGGATGGTCAGGAGTAGCCGGGGTCAGGAGTACGGAGGTGCGGAGTCCAAGGAACAGGCCGGGTCGGTACACAAACAAGGTTCAGGAAGACAAGGCAAGACTGTGGAGGCAGAGTAGTGGAAAATAGCAACGTAACAAGAACTATGCTCAGCCGATGTGCCAGTGGCACAGCTGAGCATATAAGGAAATGCGTCCTCAGTGGGAGCAGGGATAGGTAGAGATGCAGGAGACAGGTGTAGGCTATGGGAAGATGATCATACCAGTTGACAGAGAGCTTGTGTATGTTGCGCATGCATCACGTGCGTGTGCTGATGGCGCATGAGCGCAAACTGGATGCAGGGCCTTTCACCAGTGTCACCGGCAGGCAGCCAAGTGTGAGATGGAGAGGGTAAGGCGGGAGCGCGTCGAGGGCGGCGTGACTCCAGGTTCCTTACACTAATCTGTCCCCATAGATTTAATAGGATAACCCCTAACACACCACATCTGTCCCCCGTAGACTTAATAGGATCACTCCTTACACACGTCATCTTTCCCATATACTTCATAGGAAAACCCCTTACACTTCTCTCTACATAGACTTAATAGGATAACCCCTTAGACACCTCACTTCCCCCGTGGACTAAACAGTATAACCCCTTACACACCTCATCTGCCCCATAGACTTAATAACACATCACTGTCAACTTTAAACTTTAGAGGAATTATCCTTTGAAAAGTTAGAATCACTTTTTACATAGATCAAAATCCCCACAGACTTTAAAGTCAGGATCACCCTCTTACACACATATGTTCTCAACAAACAATTGAATAAGCTCACCACCTTACATACATCAATTGCACCAATAAACTTTGATAGAATGACCCTATTCAATGTCATGTCCGTCCTTTTCCCACTAGACTTTCATAGCATTCATCTTTAAAAAGTCAGATCAATCCCATGAAAAGAAAGGGGAGGCCTCACCCATATGGAAACCCCATCCACTGGCTGTACAAATCTACATTTTAGTCTCTAATAGCAAGACCCTAAGAGACTCCCAAACTCACCTTTTGAGTGTAATGAGAAGAACATCAGGAGCACCAGCCCTCGAGACACAATTTTACCAACCATCTTGATTCTTCAACTGATTTTAGGCCACAGGACTTGACGTTGAGTTGGAATAAGGATAGTGGAAAATGTAGGGTTCTTATACTCAATGATAAGAGGAGGATCCCATGAACCAAACCCACAGCACATTTTTGCTCACCACCCCACCCATTTTTCCAAATGTTTACGTGTTAATTAATTCCGTTCACTCCTGTGCCATAAATAATCTGTTATTGTGAAGTATTGGCGGGGACATCACGGAGACGATGATAATCCCATAAACAATGCCCTGTATTTCACGTAGGTTTTTGTATACAAGAGGAATGGGATAGCTAATATATATATATATATATATAAAATATATTATAATATATGCAAAAATAGTTTGAGGTCAGTGCACTCAGAAATGAAACTCCTAAGTAAATAGCAGAATGCTTAATTTATAGCAGGGTGCAGATGGGAGGGTCTAGGTTCATCTATCTATCTATCTATACACACACACACACACACACACACATATATAAAGCAGAAAATAGCCGTGTTAGTCCAGTTGCGATAGTGCAGAATAAATGAGTTCTTCAGTATTCGGTGATACCTTTTTTATTGGACTACCAATTTATGTCATAGGACAAGCTTTCGAGAGTTATCCTCTCTTCTTCAGGTCAGCAATACTGATATACACAGGAATCTATGGCTAAAACAGGGTAGAAAGAGGGGAAAAAAAAAAACCAACAGATCTGTACTGTAGATAAGGTAGTGTGTTAAAAGTGTTTGAAGCTACATTACATTACACACATTACACATACACACACACATATTTATATATTTATACATATAGATAGATATAATTACACTGCATGATGTAATCCAAACAGAATTGTATTGAAATAAAAAGGGCACTGCAAAAAAATTATTTTTGGATTACATCATGCATTGTGCAGTCTCTCATTACAGGACGCCCATCTGGTAATTGTATCTACCTTATGCATATGGGATAAGCATCTGTTTTCTGCCTGCACCTCTCTATGTATTATATATATATATAGCACATTCACATTTTTTTAGACAGGTCTGCATCCCTGCCCTTCAACCATTATCACCTCATATACAGTGCTCCCACTGCAGCAAGGGATTTAATTATTAATTAATTTATTTATTTATAAAAATATTTTACCAGGATGTAATACATTGAGAGTTACCTCTCGTTTTCAGGTATGTCCTGGGCACAGAGTTAAGACAAATAATAATGCGCGCAATGTTGTCAGTCTCCTACTTGGAGCTGTTTTAATGTAGTGTCTGCAGTCTCCTGGTCCTAACTGTGTAGACCCTTGTAGTCAGTTATTTATTCATTTATTTTCATTTATTTTCAGTCAGTGTGCCTGCATTCTTTGCTCCTCATGTGAGGCGTTTTCACAGTTCAGTACTGTGAATTCACCCCAGTACTGCTGTGTTTGGCAGTTTCGTGATACAGTGTATTTACCATCATTATTAATGTATCTGCCAGCTCTACCACTTTAGCACTCTAATTCAAATATACTGCTAATTTTTCATTGAAGTGCGTAGTGATGTGAATTTAGCAGGGAAGCTGAATATTGAATCCGTCGGCCACTCACTTGTGAATATTTATATATACTTTTCACCATCTGGTCTCACCGTTGCTCCAGAGCGGTTAACACCCTGACTCACAGCATCCTCTGTCCTCTTATCCCAATAATATTGAGTGGTCAACTGGGATAGTATGACTCTATAATTGAGATAACGGATGCTTGATTATGTTGATTTAATACATTTTTAAATTCACATTACACATTACTTTGGTAATATATGTTTTATGTAAATTTATTAAAAGTTAATTTTTACACTTTGTTGGTGTGCATTTAAGTGAATTCTTTTAGGGGGCACATCCATTTTGTGTTTCCCCTTCTCCCTTTTACTGTACAGTAAAACTAAAATACAAGTCGCTTCTTCTTCTGAATGTAAAATATTTTTGCCGCCCATGCTTGTACAGTATGTCTAATTGGAACCTTGTTGAAGCGTATACGTATGCGTGTTATCACATTTCATATCACATCACATATGTATTATTTATTATTTAATACTTTTGCTGCTGTAGGGTTGCTCTTCATTTCATACTGTTTTTATTTGATGCGCATGTGTGTCGTTGGAACCTTGGTGAAACGCATACTGTATGCGTGTCATCATATTTAGGCGCATGCGTGAATGTGAACAATAGACACCACACATCCCCCCAAAGACACTCATGAAAATTCTTGTAGGCTGATAAGCCCTTACTGAGGAACGAATCCTTACCCCCCCCCCTCCCCACACATTCAGTGTTAATTTCAAGTCTGCAATAAGGAGAAAAAGAAAATAGACTTTTTTTTTCTTTTCTAGAAGGTATTCTAGAAGGACTGCCTGATTTGAAACAACCATTATGTTAATTTTAATGTTTTTGATACTTAATCTGTATACTGTACAGTACAGTATGAGGTGGTATAAACTGGGATAATCTGTGGAAATAGAGGCTTTGTGTGTACGTGTGTGTGTGTGTTTGTTTGTGTTGGTGTGATAATTAGTTCAAAGAAATAAAAAAGAGACATGACTCATCCCCTCCCGAGACATTCATGAAAATAATCAATCGGCCGGGGTGAGGTGTTAATAAGCTGTTATTAGCAGTGAAATCTCATCAGTTCTCACAACAGTACATAAATGCAATGGACTGATTTGAAACAACCATTATGTGTACTGTATGTTTTGGAAACACTGTCATTTTTCTTTGGGGGTGTGGGGTTCAAATGAATCTCACGAATTTAAAGAAGGAACAATTTTATTGCATAGTGAATAATACAAAAGTACAGTACTGTAGGTCTGAAAAGACAAGAAAACATTAGGATATTTAAGGCATTAAACTATGCAAAACACGCAAAAATGTTTTTTTTTGGGTGTTGGAACATTATTTTATAACTTTTGAACAACAGTACAGTACTGTATGTACTTCAAACAGAAGAATCATCCCCAAATGGATTGTTGTAATTCAGAGAGGTGGGGGGATTTGTGTAAAATATTGCCTGTTGCAGTATACACACACAGAACTAAATGTTACACATTAAACACCCCCTCCCCCTTCCTTCTGTGCTGTAGGTCTGAAAAGACAAGAAAACATTAGGGCATTTAAGGCATTAAACTATGCAAACCACTGCCCTACAACTGCGGGGGACAGGTCCGGAGTGCAGAGTAGGGTCGTGTAGCTGGGTCAGGGTAGGAGAGTGTAGGTATGTTGTGACACTTGCCAAGGTCCAGGATTGGAGAGCGAAGAGTGGTCGTGGTCCTTAGCCGAGGTCGAGGATTGTGAAGAATGACAGTGGTCTGTAGCCGAGGTCGAGAAAGAGAGCCGAAGTCAGAAGCAAGCCGGTGTCCACGGATACAGAAGAGAGAAGTCCAGGTACAGGCAGGGGTCACAACAAGAACAACGAAGGTACTGTAAATGGCAATGATCAGTGCAGCAAGCACAGTGCATGAACCAAGGATTATTCTCACCCTCATAAGAGGGCCTGTATCTCATGAAGTAGGGGGTCCCCGAGGCTGAAACCAATGCGGTTCAGCTCAGGAGAATCCCTGCACTCAGCGCTATTTATCAACATTATCATTCTAATAGCTTGTTTCGCAAAAGTTTGGTCTGGACATATCTCAGTGTCTACATTGGACGCCATCAAAAGTTGCGCGCACAACATATGTTGCGCGTGTACAGTATAGTGAGGGCGGATTCATGCGTCTTTTTATAGCGATGATTTCGCGCCATCAAATGACCACATCACACACACACACACACACACACACACACACACACACTACCCCCACCCACACACTAACACCCACACACACACACACACACACAGCAGCACACACACACCACACACTACACACACGACACACACACACACACACACAAACACACACACAACACACACACACACACCCACACACACAACCACCACCACCACACAACCACACACACACACACCCCACACACACACAATATACATATATATTAAAATTTTTGATGGACGTCCAATGTCCCAATATATATAGTCGATATACCACGTTGCCCGGGATGAATGTTGCGCTCCCCCTCTCTCTCCACTCCCTTCACTCTCTGCGCACCCTCTTCACAGCTCGGAGTTCAGAATTGCGCTCGCTCCACCCCCCCCCCCCAGTTCAATTCCGATTTCCACGCCCACCCCCCCTTCAACGCTGTGTGTCCCTGTGTGAAGCCGGAAGGAAGGCCATTTGTGATGGGCATTTTGTCCTAGTAATGGGGGTGCACAGTGGAGGTGGTAAGCGGGGTACACAGCGGAGGTGGTGAGCCTGATGAATTGTTGGAGGGGTAAGCGGGGACATAGGGGAGCGGGCGGGAACGGGCATTTTGACACAGTAATCGGGGTGCACAGCGGTGGCGGTGAGCGTGCTTATTAATGGGCCATTGGACAGTAAGCGGGGATCGGGTGTATATAGAAGGGGCGGCGAGAGGGTGATTGTTATTCGGCGATTTGTGAGGGTGGCTGAGAGAAGGCGTGGTGGGGTGTAGTCTGGCATTGGCTGCAAAGCAGAGACGGTGAGCGTGATTTTGTCAGGCATATTTTGTAGGGGTAAGCGGGGACATAGAGGAGTGGGCAGGAACGTGGGGTGCAAAGCGGAGGCGTGATAGCGGAGCGGCCGGAAAGGTGGCCATTTTGAGACAGTAAGCGGGGACCGGCTGTATAGAGCGGTGCCGGTGAGAGGAGCCGGGGTGGGGTGTAGTCGGCCATTTGTCAGGCCTGCTTTGTGGAGGCGCGGTGGGGTCTGCACAGTGGAAGTCGTGATTTGTGAGGGGTGTACAGCGGTGGCGTGGACGGGTAAGAGGGGGGGTGGACAGCAGAGGCGGTAATATTGATGGTAGAGAGAGAGGGTTGGAAAGTGGGTTAGACTTACCAAGGTCGGTGGGTGAGTCCGCAGGGGTGATCCCAGGAGGGTAGGGTGAGTACGCAGGGAGAGAGTGTCAGAGGCTATGCTGAGGCCTCAGTTTAGATTTCACAGTCTCAAGGGGTATGGCGAGTCTGCAGGAGTGAGAGTCTGTGGCCGTATGGTTGTGTGTCTGTGTGTGTCACAGTGGAGTAGGTGTGTCCATGATGTCAGCGTACCTAGTGGCCAATGAGAGGTGTGGGGGGGGCGGGCCATGGGCGGGCGGACCAACGAGATTCCCCACATCTACTAACACTTTTGAGTTTATATATAGTATATATATATATATTATATATATATATATATATATATATATTATATATTATATATATATATATAATTTATATATATCTTTGCATACCAGTTATTCAAACCCCCCACTGATAGACCATTAAGGTCCAAACAGCTGTCTGTGGGTGGTTTTCTGGTATGTACCTTAACCCTGGCGTGCTCAAAGCTGTGACCCATGCAGCAGCTTAAGCCTATAGGGAACCAGATTAATTAAACATGGTTTTGAAGCAAAAAAGTGACATGTGTGTTCATTTGCATGTCTTTCCCATAATCACTTGCTGGCGTGGAAGGAAGTGCTGATGTGCTGGGTGATAATGGGGAAAGGCGGGGTTTTGCAGACCTGCCTAGAAAATACATGACAGATGAGCCATCAGTTGATTTAATTTGTATATGTAATAATAATATAAAACATATCTATATATATATATAGATATATATGACTATATATATATATATGTATATATATAGATATATATATATATATATTATATAGATATATACTATATATATAGCGGATATATTATATATATCATATTATAATATCATATCTTATATAATATACATGTAGAGGTATCAGTCGTGTTAGCTAGCTCTCAATAATCAAAAAATAAATATGACGATACCGTTCTGTGGCTAACGAAATGCCTTTTATTGTGCGAGCTTCGAGATACACTGATTATTCTTCTGGCGAGCTGTTACAATGAATGAAGCAAGAAAAAGCCAACTATAAAACAGAGTCTATTGGAATGTTATCTGTGTGGGTCCTTCCACGGAGTGGATGTTGTTTGATGGCCTGGAAGGTGTCAAAAGGTTCCTAACCAAGTGATGTTGTAAAGAGTGGATATGTGTATCCAGCTGCTGAACTTAAAAATGCAATGGAGAGCTTCCCCACCGAGTTATAAAGTGACATCTGACAAAAGGCTTTCGTGTGTGCGCTGGGACGTGATGTGGATATAAATGGTTTGTGGCGTGCGGTGTGAAATGTGATCGGAGTTAGTAGCACACAACTCTAAAAGTGTATATGGATACTATGTTGGTCCCATTGGTGTATGGGGATGGAAAAATAAGGATACTAAGTATGTGTGAGAGACAAGCTGTTGTCGTGTGCCATACATAGCACAGTATGTACCAGACAGGCCTATAGGCGCTCATGGGAAGAGAGTTCATTGTGTCAGTACTGGATCAATAAAATTCGATATCTGTTTAGGCCACTGCTAAGTGTCCCGAAACAGTTGCATAAAATTGGTATTCATGCAACCGTCCTCTTTCGTGTTTTAAGATTACTTTACCTTTTGACCCCTTAGCACACAAACCATCCAAACCAGGGGAAGACCAGCAAAGATAACATTTCAATAGACACGGTTTTAGTATGCTTTTGCTTGCTTCATTCATTGTAAACATCGCGGAAGAAGAGATCAGTGTTCTCGAAAGGCCTGCTCGCACAAATTAAAATAATAAAAGCATTTCGTTAGCCACCAGAAACGGTATCATCTATTTATTTTTTGTTATATATATATATATATATATATATATATATATACTGAGTTAAGTTTATGGTGAGTAAAAAAAAGAGTGACAAAACACCTCCACAGCAAGCACAACTATGCAAATGTAAATACAACTATGCCTCATCTGCATGTCTTAGGCAGGTCTGCAACACCCACTTTTGCTACAAAAAAGTGGCACTGTTGTCATTTGCAGTAATTCCCAGAATCCATTGCTGCAGTGGAAGGGCTGTGTGTTGGTGATAATGGGGGAAAGGCGGGGTTGCAGACCTGCCTAAAGTCATGCATATGAGCCATACAGTTGTATTTACATTGGTATATAGATATATATCTTATATATCATATATATATATATATATTATATATATAAATATATATATAATATATACGTGTTCGACAAACCTATACATTGCTCGCCCGGGGAGGGGATTTTTTAACCCCGGGCGCGTAAATATTGGCCCAAGCAGCCACAACGTTTGGTACTAGGTGGCGAGTAGATGTTTTGTGTGGCGAAGTAGAATTTTTGGGGATTTGATTGGTCAACAACTGATATATTATATTAATATATATATATATAATATATATATATATCTATATATACAAAATATATATAACAGACAGGACAGGCAGGTAGACAGGTAGATAGATAGTAGGATAGATAGATAGATATGTATAGTTATGTAACTGATGTATGAAAGACACGTTGGTAAAGTTTGGCCATCCATTACTGGACTTGTCTCTTTAACATTGTATGAACATGTACTCCTTACTATAAGATAAGTATGCAATGAATAGTTTGTTGAATCAAGTTAGAAAGGTTACTGTATGTATGTATTTTTCACACGAACAACGTTGTATATTTTTGACACAATAAGAACAAACAAAGTACATTGACACTTCAAATATTTATTGATTTTCAGACAGCCATGTTTGAGAGCGAGTCACTGGGCGTTGCGTTGAAGGTGTGTGCCGGGGCCATGTGCGAGCTCTGCCACGAACATGTAACATTATGGGCCGCACTATTGCAGTTTCTGATACCATTGGCAGTGGCAAAGCTTGAGATGGGGATACCATTGGCAGTTGCAAAGCTTGAGATGGGGATACCATTGGCAGTTGCAAAGCTTGAGATGGGGGTGCTGTTGGCAGTGGCAAAGCTTGAGTGGGGTGCGTGGCAGTTGGCAAAGCTGGAGCTGGGGGTGCTGTTGCAGTGGCAAGATTTGAGATGGGGGTGTGTTGGCCAAGTCGTGCCCAAAGCTTGGAGATGGGGTGCTGTTGGCAGTGCAAAGACAGATTGGATTGGGGTGCTGTTGGCAGTGGCAAGTTGAAGATGGGGGTCTGTGGGCAAAGCTTTGAGATGGGGGTGCTTGTGGGCAAAGTTGGAGGATGGGGTGTGCTGCTTGGCAATGGACAAAGCTTGAGATGGGGGTGCTGTGGGCAAAGCTTGAGATGGGGGTGCTGTTGGCAATGACAAAGCTTGAGATGGGGGTGCTGTTTGCAGTGACATAGCTTGAGATGGGGTGCCAAGGGTGATGTCACTGCCATGTCTGTATATGGCTGTGTAGGTGCTGTAGCAGATACATTATCACTTCCCTTCATTGTGTTCCCTTGACTCCTCTTTTTCCATGTACCCAGCACAGGGCACCAGTATTTGCGTAACACTTTCCTCTGACTTGTTCCTAGCTTCTTCTGGTTTTGGTTGCAGGAGAAGCAGGCGATAATGGGGCTGGAGCAGAGGCCATCGATGTTGCAGGAGAAGCAGGCAATAATGGTGCCTGAAATTATGGCAATGATGTTGTCTGGGACAATGGTGGCGGAAAGTGGGGCATCGAACAAGGCGGAGAAAAAATCCCAAATTCACTGAAAGATGGAGAGGAGGCAGGATCCTGCCGTCTAGACATTGGTGCACAGGCCCGTAGCTCGTCCTGTTTTATCAGACCGGCGGCTATGGATTGTAATGATGAATTATGCAAGTCAAATGCAGTACCATTCCTGTTCAAAATTTCTTTGATGCTGACCAGCTCCGAAAGATTTGCTGTTACACACCCATCATTTGTTGGTGACGGGATGTGTGGGACTCCAAAAAGCGCACTTCAGATTGCTGTAGCGACGCTGAATTAGGCTGCTGGATGCGAGCAGGTTGTGTACGGGTTAATCGTGGACACTGAAGTCGATGGCGACTGTGAAGCTGCCAAGACAGGAGACGTGGTCTCTGTTTCAAAGAAATGAGGACAACATGAATAGATTGGCACACCGTTACTAACGGTCACATCATTTGGAGTTACAGTGCATGATGATTTCATTCTCACTAACGCCTCCAGTGCGGACATCAGTCCTTTCATTAAATCGGTGCTGGTCAGCTGTGCATGAATAATGGGATCGAATTGAAATGGTGATATGGAGATGTACCTAGAGATGGCACAGAGAAGTCCCTATTGAGTGGCGCAGAGCAGACCCTTATGGTATAATATGGTCAGGACCATTGTTACACTCCCTTGGCAGCACGCTTTCACCAACAAGGGGTTTGAGCGAGGTCTCTCTCTAATGAATTGCAATGGTACCTATAGAGTGTGCATTCAGCAGACCATATAATTTGGGGACTCACAAGTAAAGTTGTTTGAACAAATTCACAACACCATGTATTGTTCACTACAACATCAGCTGTATCATTTTGTGTGATTTGTACATAGTTGCTGTCATTCCCACCTTTAAGAGTCCCCTAGTGATTTGAAGCGTGGGGCACGCTTGTTCCGCCGTGCGCTCGCGCGGCACTTATTGGCTGCGGTTAGACAGCCGCCCATAGGCCACGCGTGCGCAGCCAGGGAGCTGGCCGATCGGGGGGAAAGACTAGCAAAAGTATGTTTTGCACTGTTACACGTTCCGGATCAGACACACTATAGACAGTATGTACAGTATATATATGAAAGTTGCACATGTTATTAAATTCAAATAAAACATTTATTCTCACAACATGGCTGTTTTTTAAATGTGTAAATGTTATGATATTATATCGTTTCAATAAATCCACACACACACCACAAACCCGTACACACAAAAAGTGTGCTTCACGAGCCCGAGCGTTCACACACAGAAGGTGACACATTATTGTTAGACTTTTCAGGGCTCACCTTGATTAGGTAATGGTGATAAGACCGCAGATGCAGGTGATGAGACCGCAGATGCATGAGACCGCAGATCCATGAGACACTATGTACAGTTTATAGAAGAATGTTGAAAATAATGTGCACGTTAGCTAAACCTTAAATAAGAATATTCATGTAACTAAATACTCATTATGTATATATGTGACTTTTCATCAGATCAACAGCAGCTGTATCTGCTACCTACCAATTAGATTTTAAAAATTGGCCACATCCATTTGGTAATACATAGTATGTGCATGCATAAACTTATGAAGGGGTGTGTATTACTTTATGTCGACTCACAGTTTATGTAGTAACTTCATATACTGTACATTGGTAACATGTGAAAATGTTATGAATAAATATTTTAACACACAATTTGAAAAGAATGAGTGTAGTTGGGGAATAGTTTGCTACATGTCAAATTACAAATATTAGTAAGCCACATTTACTGACCTGGGGGAATCCGCTGGTCGCACACACCAATATCATGATCCCCCAGCAAACCCTCAACCAAAATGGGGTTAAGTATTTGAGCAACCTGCTCCTCCATCTCCGTCAATCTTAAATTGCAGTCAGCAGGTCTTCCTCCAGTAGCTGTTGCACTTAAACATATCTGAATTTAGCTTTCACATTACGTTTGATATCTCCAAAACGTTTCCTGCAATTCATATATGTTCGGAATTGATTGCCACACGCCGAGACTGATACTTGAACCTCTTTACACAATTCCTTTTTCACCCGGCCTGATGTCTTGGCTTGAGATAACAAAAAATTGAATTGTGTAGGGACATACAGCATGTTATTAACATAACAGGATTTTGTTGTAATATGTGATGTTGGACAGTGAGTATCTGTAGCACATCAAGAGTAGAGTGGGTAAGGGAAACTCCCTAATTGGGTGCTCTATATACTCCTAGTGTTGCTGTATTTAGACATATGGTATTTTAATTGAGCAGGGTTACCTCCTTATTATACAATATTTGTCCAACATAAAATCCCAGCCTTGAGAGAGAAATAAGGAAAACGTAGATCATAGGATGAAGGGAGAGAGCCATCTAACCTGCTCCGGTGAGTCCATTGCTCCACCCGGCGGTCCCTCTTTGGGCGGGCTATTCAAACCTCCCGTTCAGTAATAGAGTATAAAGATGTGTACTCACAATTCCAATTCAAACTCTTCTGCCTCTCCAGCTGGGGATGACGGGTGATCCTGTTCCACTGCGTGCCTCGGTTCCAAGGTAAGGTTGTTAGTAGGAGTGTAGCTGAATGAGCACTGCAATAAGAATAGGCTGGAGGCAAAGTGCTGTAGAAAAATAAAAAAAAAGCTGTGTGTGCTGTGCACGCGCATAGTAAGTGAAACTTCTTTGACTTTTGTCACAGAAATTGTGTTTGTGATTTTTTAATTAAAAATCAAAATACAATTTCAGTGACAAAACGCAAATAAATTTTGACTTTGAAGGTGCATGCTCGGCACACATCCCCTGTATTAGCTATTTGCACTAGGTGTGAATTCCTCGTGCGTGTGACTGTGTGACTGTGTGTGCGTGTGACTGTGTGTGTGTGCGTGTGACTGTGTGTGTGCGTGTGACTGAGTGTGCATGCGTGTGACTGTGTGTGTGTGTGCGTGTGACTGTGTGTGTGTGTGTGTGCGTGTGACTGTGTGTGTGTGCGTGTGACTCTGTGTGTGTGTGTGTGTGTGACTCTGTGTGTGTGCGTGTGACTCTGTGTGTGTGCGTGTGACTCTGTGTGTGTGCATATGTGACTCTGTGTGTGTGCATGTGTGACTCTGTGTGTGTGCATGTGTGACTCTTTGTGCATGCATGTGTGATGTATGCGCACCCCCCCTGCACCTCGCATATGCCCCTGCACCTCACATATCCCCCTGCACCTCACATCACCTGCACCTCACATCACCCCCCTGCACCTCACGTCACCCCCCTGCACCTCACGTCACCCCCCTGCACCTCAGGTCACCCC
>WSYH01011003.1:3390-21805 GCA_036426205.1 Ascaphus truei
GATAGCCCCGACCACCTTCTCGCCCGCGGCTGCTTCTAAACAATGGCCGCTTGTCCTGCCGGTGCATTGTGTAAATCCCGCTGCAGCGCGCCACGGCTTTGTAATAATGTCTGCTACATCTTTAGGTCTTGCCGGAAGACTTTCTTCCATGCATTTCTCCTCCTTGAAAGTTTTCACATTACAGCGAAGGGACATGCTGCCCAGCCTTCACCACAGGTACATAGTTGCATAGTAGATGAGGGTAAAAAAAAAGACATATGTCAATCGAGTTCAACCTATGGTAAATTTTGTCGACTGCGATATTCATCCTATATTTTTAGTTCTATTGATCAAAAGGAAGGTAAACAAACAAAAACTAGTGAAACATTAGCCAATTATGTCTCATATTACTGCTGTGAAGCGCTATGTACATTAATGGTGCTATATAAATTAAGATATACATACATGTATACATACATGCATACATGCATACATACATACATACAAGGTAAGGGGGAGAATCCTGACCCTCAGTATTGGCAATCAAATTACTCCCTGGATCAACATCCTTCCCATGTATACTTATTTGGTATATCCCTGTATACCTTTCCCATCTAAAAAGATGTCCAACCTTTTTTTTTGAACAAATGTATTGTATCTGCCATCACAGTCTCCATGGGTAATGAATTCCACATTGTAACTGCCCTTACTGTAAAGAACCCTTTCCTTTGTTGCTGGTGAAATCTCCTTTTCTCCAACCTTAAGGGATGGCCCCGAGTCCTTAGTACTGCCCGTGGGATGAAAAGTTTGCTTGAAAGCTCCTTGTATTGTCCCTGAATATATTTGTATATAGTTATCATATCCCCTCTTAGATGCCTCTTTTCTAATGTAAATAAAACTAACTTAGCTAGCCTCTCCTCATATAACAGATTTTTAAATTCCCTTTATTAATTTATTGGCTCTTCACTGCACTTTTCCAGTTCCATAATGTCTTTTTAATGGAGTATAATTATGCTGTTTTCTCTTCCATCCATACCCCTTTTTATGCATGATAATATCCTTTTTGCTTTTGCAGCTACTGCCGGACATTGAGAGATATTGCTAAGCCTGCTGTCTACCAGTACCCCTAAATCCTTCTCCAAGGATTGACCTAATTTTGTCCCTTTTAGTTTGTAATTCGCCTATTTATTCGTTTCCCGAATGCATAACCTTACATTTATCTGTATTAAACCTCACCTGCCATTTACCTGCCCACGTTTCCAGTCTCTCCAAGTCCTTCTGAAGAGAAATTACATCCTGCTCTGATTCTATTGCCTTACACAATTTAGTATCATCAGCAAAGATGGAGACTTTGCTCTCGATCCCAACCTCAAGGTCATTAATAAACAAGTTAAAAAGCAGGGGTCCCAGTACCGATCCCTGAGTTACTCCACTCACGACCTTAGCCCAACCTGAAAAAGTTAAACCTATGACACCCCTCTGCTGAGAATCCTTCAACCAGTTTTCAATCCAGGTGCAAATACATTCACCCCGGCGGATCTCCTTTATTTTGTACCCCCTCGTGTGGCACCGTGTCAAAAGCCTTTGCCAAATCTACGTATACCGCACCAGCTGCAGTACCCTGGTCTCAATCCCTACGTTCCTCCTCAAAGAAACGGATCTTTCAAACACGTCTGGCTAACAATACAATATTTAGGGGTTCATGTATCAGTGCAAAAGTGGAGCATTTCTGGGACATAAAAGCTACACCAGATGTATGAAAGAAAGAAAATGAATCGCTTTTCAATTCCCGGAGTCGGCTCCTTGTGACCTTGGGCAAGTCACTTTATCTCCCTGTGCCTCAGGCACCAAAAACACATAGATTGTAAGCTCCACGGGGCAGGGACCTGTGTCTACAAAATGTCTCTGTAAAGCGCGGCGTAAAACTAGCAGCGCTATACACGCTATTATTATTTTAATGGGATATTTTATTTTAAATCTGGTGCTGTTTATTGGCCCCAGAACTGCACTATTTTTGCCTTTATCCATATACTTCTTAGGCCTTTATTCCATATGCTGTTAGACCTCATCAACTCCAGTCCTCATGCCTCCCCAACAGGTCAGGTTTTCAGGATATCCCTGCTTCAGCACAGTCCCTTTGTTTATATGGCGGTTTTCTCTCAAGGGGACTCAAAGCTTCACAAGGACAAAATAAAGACATTTAAACTGCACCGTACGTAGCCAAGAAAAAAAGGGAACTTGAAACCAATAGGATTTTATTCTTTAAACCATCTTGTGCCTTTTTTGTTTGCCCCGGATTAGCTCCACTTTTGCCTTGATACAGAGGGACAGGTTAATCCAGTTCTGCTCCGGGTTAGCGCACTCGATCTGGCGATAATTCTTATTTACTCAAATGGTTAAGACTCTCCCAGCGTCGAAGAAGCAAAAGTCTGCGGCGCCGGAGGCGGGGTCTGCCTCGCTCGCGCTGCGGGGGAGGGGCGGGGCCGTGCTTCCGAAGGGGATCGCACACGGCGCTAATCCTCCAGTGACACGACCACCGCGGTCATGTGACCGGGCTGCTCGCGGCTCCTGGGAAAGGTTAGCGACGTCTGAAACCCGGGAAACGGCGTTTGACGTTTCTGCCCCACAGAGCCCTACATCTTCAAGGATGCCCAGGACGAGATACTCGTTACCCTCATTCCAGCGCACCCCCAGCACTTACAATGTATGATCATGGCACCCGGAATCCCGCCCCCAGGTTTTATAAAGATCCGGAACCTCTCACTTCTGGAATCATTTCTCTGTTACTCAGACACAAAATAAAATGTGTTGAGTCAAAAAAAGGGACAGCCCCCAGGCTGCACTTAAAAAGCTGTGTAATGCGGCAGGCAGAAGCTTGTAGGGGTTCCATGTTAAAATGGATAAGAAGCAAAAGGTGATACTATGTGCTCATTTGCATGTCGTTACCCAGAATCCCTGGCTGCAGTGGAAGCGTTGTATGCCAAGAGATCATGGGGAGGGCTGAGACATCTCAATGTGCTCACAAGTGGGGTTTGCATCAGATACTCAGCAAACCCTTGTGTGTCATTTCTGCCCCATACTGTACATCTGATGAACAGCTTGTAACTTAGTCTGAAGTGTTAGGCTGCGTCCATAGAAGGACAGGCCGCGCTGAGCCGTGCGGACGCTCCGCGCTGAGCCCCAGCATCCTCAGTGAGGATGTCTTTAGAAGGGGCTCACGCGAGCGTGCGCAGGCGTGCTGAGGAGGTGGATTTTTCAGCCGACAGCAAAAGCTGTTTTTCAGCGCGCTGACGGCTGAAAACATTCAATCAGCGCGAAGCAGCGTCACCGTCATGGCGCCGTGACGTCGGTGCGTCGGGGTGATTCGCCCAGCGACGTCGCTGCCCCGCCTCCCACCATCTCCCCCCGCCTCCCGATCGCGGACTCTGGCTCGCCTGCATGTGCATGAAATCGCTCATGCTTGATCAGGTGAGCATCAGCGTCCGCGCGGCTCAGCGCTGCTCCACCTTCTATGGATGCAGCCTTAGGCCCGGGCCATAGAGGGGTGGGGAGAGCGGAGGCGCGCTAACGCTGAGGCTCGCCTGCTTCAGTCAGCGCGATTGCACGGACTTGCAGGCGAGCCAGCGTGCGCGAAGGGAGCCGGGGGGAGGTGGTTGGAGGCGGGGTAGTGACGTCGCTGGGCCAATCGTCCGCTACGCACTGACGTCAATGTCACGACGCCGTGACGTTGACGCTGCTTAAGGCTGATTGGATGTTTTCAGCCGACAGCGCGCTGAAAAACAGCTTGGCGCTCGGCTGAAAACTCCAAAGCCTGAGCACGCCTGCGGACGCTCGCGTGAGCCCCCTCTCAAGGCATCCTCATTGAGGATGCAGGGGCTCAGCGCGGGCGTCCGCACGCCACTCAGCACGGGCCTGTCCTTCATGGCGCAGCCTTAGTGTTTCCAGAGTTTAGTGACAAGGAAGCGGCTCAGTGAGTAAAGACCACTGATGGCCACTGAGTGTGAGGCAGGACTGGGGAGAAAGGGCTAGTTGGGAACGACGGCACGCGTGCAGCAGGAACTGAGTAAGCAGGGCGCATGATAAGGCAACAGTGCTGACGGCAGAGGGGGAGCCTGGGAAGAGAGAAGCAGCGGCTCAAGTGAGTAAGACACTGACTGGCAACGAGTGTGAGGAGGCAGGGGAGCCTGGAGAAGCAGCAGGCCTCAGTGAGTTAAAGGACACTGAACTCGGCAACGATGTGTGAAGCAGGGGAACCATGGGAGAAAAGCAGCAGCATCAGTGAGTAAAGAGACCACTGACGGCACGAGTGTGAAGAGAGGGGAGACCGGGAGAAAGCGGCTCAGTGAGTAAAGACACTGACTGGGCACTGAGTGTGAAGCAGGGGAACATGGAGAAGCCACGCCTCAGTAGTGAAGGACATGACTTGGCCACCTGACTGTGAAGCAGGGGAACATGGGAGAAGCAGCGGCCTCAGTGAGTAAAGACACTGACTGGCCACTGAGTGGTGAGGGGGAACCTGGGAGAAGCAGCGGCTCAGTGAGTAAAGATAAGACCACTGATGGACACTGAGTGTGAAAGCAGGGGGAAACCTGGGAGAAGAAGCAGCGCTCAGTGAGTGGAAGACACTGACTGGCACGAGTGTGAAGCAGGGGAAACCTGGGAGAAAGCACGGCCTCAGGAGTGAAGACACTGACTGGACTGACAGTGTGCTGAGCAGGGAAACCTGGGATGATAAGAGCGGCTCAGTGAGTAAAGAACACTGACTGGCACTGAGTGGAAGCAGGGGAACACCTGGGAGAGAGCAGCAGTCAGTGAGTGAAGACACATGACTGGACACCGAGTGTGAGCAGGTGGAACCTGGAGAGCAGAGAAGGGCTCAGTGAGTGAAGACACTGACTGGCACCTGAAGTGTGAAGCAGGGGAAACTGGGAGAGAGCAGCAGATCAGTGAGTGAAGACACTGATGGCACCGAGTGTGGAAGCAGGGGAACATGGAGAAAGAGCGGATCAGTGGAGTGAAACAGCCACTGACTGGCACTGAGTGTGAAGCAGGGGAAACCTGGGAGGAAGCAGCGGCTCAGTGAGTGAAAGACCGTGACTGCAACGAGTGTGAAGCAGGGGGAACCTGGGAGACGAGCAAGGCTCAGTGAGAGTAAAGACACTGACTAGGCACGAGTGTTGAAGCAGGGGAACCTGGGAGAAGAGCAGGCTCAGTGAGTGAAGACACTGACTGGCACGAGGTGGAAGCAGGGGAACTGGGAAGAAGCAGCAGCTCAGTGAGTGAAGACCATGACTGCACGAGTGTGAAGCAGGGGAACCTGGGAGAAGCAGCGCTCAGTGAGTGAAGACAATGACTGGCACGAGTGTGAAGCAGGGGAACTGGGAGAAGAAAAGCAGCAGCTCAGTGAGTGAAGACACTACTGGCACCGAGTGTGCAGAGCAGGGAGGGAAACCTGGTGAGAAAGGAGCGGCTCAAGTGAGTATGACAGACTGACTGGCACCGAGTGTGAAGCAGGGGAGCTGGGAGGAAGGAGCGGCTCAGTGAGTAAAGACACTGACCTGCACAGAGTGTGAAGCAGGGGAACCTGGGAGAAGAGCGGTCAGTGAGTGAAGACCATGACTGACCGAGTGTGAAGCAGGGGAACTGGGGGAGATAGGAGCAGCTCAGTGAGTGAAAACCATGACTGGCACGAGTGTGAAGCAAGGGGAACCTGGGAGAAGCAGAGCAGGCTCAGTGAGTGAAGACACTGACTGGCACGAGGTGTGAAGAAGGGGAACTGGGAGAAGGAGCGGCTCAGGAGTGAAGACACATGCACTGGCACGAGTGTGAAGCGGGGAACCGGGGAGAGCAGCAGCCAGTGAGTGAAGACCACTGACTGGCACTGCAGGTGAAGCAGGGGAACTGGGAGAAAGAGACGGTCAGTGAGTTAAAGACACTGACTGGCACGAGTGTGAAGCGGGGAACCTGGGAGAAGAGCTGCGTCAGTGAGTGAAGACACTGACTGGCACCGAGTGTGTGAAGCAGGGGGAACCTGGGAGAAGAGCGGCTCAGTGAGTGAGACACTGACTGGCACCGAGTGTGAAGCAGGGGAACCGTAGAGAGAGAAGCAGCGAGCTCAGTGAGTAAAGACACTGACTGGCACATGTAAGTGTGAAAGCAGGGGAACGCTGGGAGAAGGAGCGCTCAGTGAGTAAAGACACTGACTGGGCACGAGTGTGAAGCAGGGGGAACCTGGAGAGCAGGGCTCAGTGAGTAAGACACTGAACTGGCACTGAGGTGTGGAAGCGGGGAACCTGGGAGAAGCGAGCGGCTCAGTGAGTAAAGCACTGACTGCGCACCGAGTGTGAAGCAGGGGAAACCTGGGGAGAAAGCAGCGGAGCTCAGTGAGTGAAGACACGACAGGCAACGAGTGTGAAGCCGGGGAACCGGGGAGAAGCAGCGGCAGTCAGTGAGTGAAGACATGAACTGGCAACCGAGTGTGAAGCAGGGGAACCTGGGAGAAGAGCGCGCTCAGTGAGTGAAGACACTGACTGGCACCGAGTGTGAAGCAGGGGAACCTGGGGAGCAGCAGCAGGCTCAGTGAGTGAAGACATGGACTGGCACCGAGTGTGAAGCAGGGGAACTGGAGAAGCAGCGGCTCAGTGAGTGAGAAGACCATGACTGGCACTGAGTGTGAAGCAGGGGAACTGGGAGATAGCAGCAGCTCAGTGAGTGAAGACACTGACTGGCACCGAGTGTGAAGCAGGGGAAACTGGGAGCAAGCAGCGGATCAGTGAGTGAAGACACTGACTGGCACCGAGTGTGAAGCAGGGAACCTGGGAGAAGGAGCGCTCAGTGAGTGTAAAGACACCTGAATGGCACTGAGTGTGAAGCAGGGGAACCTGGGGAGAAGGAGGGCTTCAGTGAGTAAAGACACTGACTGGCACGAGTGTGAAGCCGGGAAAACTGGGAGAAGGAGCGGCTCAGTGAGTAAAGACACTGACTGGCACTGACGTGTGAAGCAGGGGAACGGGAGAGCGCGCTCAGTGAGTAAAGACACTGACTGGAATGGAGTGTGAGCAGGGGAACCTTGGAGAAGGAGCGGCTCAGTGAGGTAAAGACACTGACTGGCACCGAGCTGTGAAGCAGGGGAACCGGGAAGAAGCAGCGGATCAGTGAGTGTAAAGACACTGACTGGCACATGAGTGTGAGGCAGGGGAACCTGGGGAGAAGCAGCGGCTCAGTGAGTGAAGACACTGACTGGCCACCGAGTGTGAGCGAAGCGGGAACCTGGGAGAAAGAAGCAGCGGCTCAGTGAGTAAAGACACTGACTGGGCACCTGGTGTGAAGGCAGGGGAACTGGGAGAAGCAGCGGCTCAGTGAGTAAAGACACTGAATGGCACTGAGTGTGAAGCAGGGAGGAGCCTGGGAGAAGCAGAGGCTCAGTGAGTAAAGCACTGACTGGCACCGAGTGTGAAGCAGGGGAACCTGGGGAGAAAGCAGCGGCTCAGTGAGTGAAAGACACTGACTGGCACGAATGGTGAAGCAGGGGAACTGGGAGAAAGAGCGGCTCAGTGAAGAAAGACACTGAACTGGCACTGAGTGTGAAGCAGGGGAACCTGGGAGAAGCAGAGGCCTCAGTGAGTGAAGATCACTGTGACTGTGCACTGATGTGAAGCGGGGAACCTGGGAGAAAGCAGCGGTCAGAGATGAAGACATGACTGGACAGAGTGGAAGCAGGGGAACCTGGGAGAGCAGCGGCTCAGTGAGTGAAGACAATGACTGGGCACTGAGTGTGAAGCAGGGGAACCTGGGAGAAGAAGCGGCCTCAGTGAGTAGACACTGAACTGGCACGGAGTGTGAAGCAGGGGAACCTGGGAGAAGCAGCAGCCCAGTGAGTGACGGCACTGACTGGCACCAGTGTGAAGCAGGGAACCTGGGGAGAACAGAGCGGCTCAGTGAGTAAAGACCAATGATGAACGAGTGGAAGCAGGGGAACATGGAGAAGCAGCAGCTCAGTGTAGGAAGGACACGACTGGCACGAGTGTGAAGCGGGAACCTGGGAAGAAGCAGAGCTCAGTGAGGGAAGACATTGACTGGCACGAGTGGAAGCAGGGAACCTGGAGAAAGCAGCAGCTCAGTGAGTGAAGACTGACTGGCACCGAGTGTGAAGCAGGGGAAAATGGGAGAGCAGGAAGGAGGCTGTGAAGTAACACTGACTGGCACGAGTGTGAAGCAGGGGAAACCTGGGAGGAGGAGGAGTCAGCGGCTCAGTGAGTGTAAAGACCTGACTGCACTGAGTGTGAAGCAGGGGAACCTGGGAGAAGGAGCGGTCAGTGAGTAAAGACACTGACTGGGCACCGAGTGTGTAAGCAGAGGCACGGGGAGAAAGAGCGGATCAGGAGTGTGAAGACATGACTGGCACCGATGTGAAGCAGGGCGAACCTGGGAGAAGAGCGGCTCAGTGATTGAAGACACTGGACTGGCACGAGTGTGGAAGCAGGGGAACCTGGAGAAGCAGCAGCTCAGTGAATGAAGACACGACTGGCACCGAGTGTGAAGCAGGGGAAACCTGGGAGAAGAGCGCTCAGGGGAGTGAAGAGACTGACTGGCACGAGTGTGAGAGCGGGAACCTGGGAGAAGCAGCGCTCAGTGAGTGAAGACACTTGACTGGCACTGAGTGTGAAGCAGGGGAACCTGGGAGAAGCGAGCAGCGGCAGTGAGTAAAGACATGATGGCACGAGCTGTTGAGCAGGGGACCTGGGAGAAGCAGCAGCTCAGTGAGTGAAGACACTGGATGGCACCGAGTGTGAAGCAGGGGAACCGGGAGAAGCAGCGGCTCGTGATCAGTGAGTAAAGACCCTGACTGGGCACGAGTGTGAAGCAGGGGAACCTGGGGAGAAGGCAGCGTCAGTGAGTGAAGAATGACTGGCACCGAGTGAAGCAGGGGAGGACCTGAGGAGAAGCGCGGCTCAGTGAGGAAGACATTGACTGGCAACGAGTGTGAAGCAGGGGAACCTGGGAGAGAGAGCAGCAGCTCAGCAGTAAGACACTGGACTGTCACTGAGTGTGAAGCAGGGGAACCTGGGAGAAGGAAGCGGGCTCAGAGAAGGGTGGGACACTGACTGGCACCGAGTGTAGGAGTGTGAAGCAGGGGATACTGGGAGACAGGAGCGCAGCTCAGCTGGAGTGAAGACACTGACGATGGCACGCCGTGTTGAAAGCAGGTGACTGGGAGAGCAGCAGTAGCTGAGTAACGGGGGGACCTGACTGGCCACGAGTGTGAAGCAGGGGGGAACCGGGAGAGCAGCAGCTCAGTGAGTGAAGACACTGACTGGCACCGAGTGTGAAGCAGGGGAACCTGGGAGAAGCAGCGGCTCAGTGAGTAAAGACATTGACTGGCACCGAGTGTGAAGCAGGGGAACCTGGGAGAAGCAGCAGCTCAGTGAGTGAAGACACTGACTGGCACCGAGAGTGAAGCAGGGGAACCTGGGAGAAGCAGCGGCTCAGTGAGTGAAGACACTGACTGGCACCGAGTGTGAAGCAGGGGAACCTGGGAGAAGGAGCGGCTCAGTGAGTAAAGACACTGACTGTCACTGAGTGTGAAGCAGGGGAACCTGGGAGAAGGAGCAGCTCAGTGAGAAACGACACTGACTGGCACTGAGTGTGAAGCAGGGGAGACTGGTTCAATTCCCAGTGTCGGCTCCTTGTGACCTTGGGCAAGTCACTGTATCTCCCTGTGCCTCAGGCACCAAATACATAGATTGTAAGCTCCACGGGGCAGGGGCAGTGTCTGTAAAGTGCTAAGAAATACTAGCGGCACTATACAATAACAAACAATTATTATTATTAGTCCCAAGAGACGTCCTGGAACACGTGAGCTGCACAGAGGGCTCCGTTCCTGCTAAATTGGGAGTTATTGGGTTGTTGCGTGCTAGAAATTAGTGTGAGTTTGTGCTCACGGTTATTCTCTGCACAATAATAATGTTATGAATTCGCCCCCAAGTATTTTTGATGCTTTGAAATTCTTTTTTCGCTTATTGTATTGTATTGTATTGTATGTCTTTATTTATATAGCGCCATTAATGTACATAGCGCTTCACAGCAGTAATACACGTGGCAATCGAATAAATAACAGATAATATAAATAATAGATCATGGGAATAAGCGCTTCAGATATAAAAGTAACATTAAGGAAGGAGTCCCTGCCCCGAGGAGCTTACAGTCTAATTGGTAGGTAGGGAGAACATACAGAGGCAGTAGGAGGGCGTTCAGGTAAGTGCGTCTGCAGGGGGCCAAGCTTTATGTATCATGTGCCCAGTATTATCCACAGTGCTATTCATATGCTTGTTTAAGCAAGTGTGTTTTAAGGTGGTTCTTAAAGGTGGATAGAGAGGGTGCTAGTCGGGTACTGAGGGGAAGGGCATTCCAGAGGTGTGGGGCAGTCAGTGAAAAAGGTTTAAGTCGGGAGAGGGCTTTAGATACAAAGGGGGTAGAAAGAAGACATCTTGAGAAGAACGCAAGAGTCGGGATGGTGCATAGCGAGAAATTAGGGCTGAGATGTAAGGAGGGGCAGAAGAGTGTAAAGCTTTAAAAGTGAGGAGGAGAATTGAGTGTTAAATGCGGGATTTGATCGGAAGCCAGGAGAGGGATTTCAGCAGGGGAGACGTGGAGACAGATTTAGGAAAGAGTAGAGTGATTCTGGCAGCAGCATTTAGGATAGATTGTAGGGGAGACAGGTGAGAGGCAGGAAGGCCGGACAGCAGGAGGTTACAGTAATCAAGACGGGAGAGAATGAGGGCCTGAGTCAGACTTTTAGCAGTCGAGCAACAGAGGAACAGGCGTATTTTAGTGATATTGCGAAGGAAAAAGCGACTTTAGAAACGTTTTCAATGTAAGAGGAGAATGTGAGAGGAGTCGAGTGTGACCCCTAGGCAGTGTGCTTGGGCTACTGGGTGAATGATATTGGTGTTCCTCTTTCTCACCATATCCCGGCGATCCCTCCCCACCCGGTATCTTCCCCACTCCCCCCAGTATAAAGCCACTCCAGAGCCCCCCCATAACACGCAGAGAGATATAATAACACGCAGAGAGATATAATAACACGCAGAGAGATATAATAACACAGAGAGATATAATAACACGCAGTGTGATATAATAACACGCAGAGAGATATAATAACACGCAGAGAGATATAATAACAAGCATAGAGATATAATAACACAGAGATATAATAACACGCAGAGAGATATAATAACACGCAGAAAGATATAATAACACGCAGAGAGATATAATAACACACAGAGAGATATAATAACACGCAGAGAGATATAATAACACGCAGAGTGATAACACGCAGAGAGATATAATAACACGCAGAGAGATATAATAACACGCAGAGAGAGATAATAACACGCAGAGCGATATACTAACACGCAGAGAGATATAATAACATGCAGAGAGATATAATAACACGCAGAGATTATAATAACACGCAGAGAGATATAATAACACGCAGAGCGATATACTAACACGCAGAGAGATATAATAACGCGCAGAGCAATATAATAACTTGCAGACAGATATAATAACACGCAGAGCAATATAATAACACGCAGAGAGATATAATAACACGCAGAGCAATATAATAACACGCAGAGAGATATAATAACACGCAGAGCAATATAATAAAACGCAGAGAGATGTAATAACACGCAGAGCAATATAATAACACGCAGAGAGATATAATAACACGCAGAGCAATATAATAACACGCAGAGAGATATAATAACACGCAGAGAGTTATAATAACACGCAGAGCGATATAATAACACGCAGAGAGATATAATAACACGCAGAGAGATATAATAACACGCAGAGCGATATAATAACACGCCGAGAGATATAATAACACGCAGAGCGATATAATAACACGCAGAGAGATATAATAACACGCAGAGAGATATAATAACACAAGGTGTTTAACTATTAAACAATATAATTAGTAAGTGATACCAAGTTACAGGAAGGTGCGGCTTGTCACACAGGTACCTTCACAGAAAAAGCAGAGCTTGGAGATATGAATATTCAGGAGGGAGGGTGATATCCTTTGTTCAGTTCTGAAACATTGAGCAGTAATTATTCATCAGTAAACAGCTCATCACATACGAAGACGGGATTGTTAAGATATTTAAGTGAGAAATAAGAAATAGAGCGATTACAATATGAGGGAGACTTTATAACGGGAACATGCATTGAACCCCTCCCCTGATCGCGATCCGTCCTTGCATGTGAACAATATGTTCCTGACCCCTCCAGCAGCATTGGGGTTAAGGTTGGGGTCACCAACTCCAGTCCACAAGGGCCACCAACAGGTCAGGGTTTCACGACACCTGTGCTGCGGCAGGGATGTCCTGAAAACCTGACCTGTTGGTGGCCCTCGTGGACTGGAGTTGAGCCCCCCGGGGTTAAGGTAATCAGTTATTTTTCCGTGAGCTCACACTGCCGTGACATGTATCACGATATCACGTAATAGGACGCCGCACAGTATGACGGGATTGGATTGTTCTGGAAGGCATTGCTGCCCCCTCGGCGTTGAAGGGGTTAAATCTGACTTGTCACCCGTTCAGTGCAAAGTCCCCATGTAGGAGCTCAGTTTTGTACTTTGCTTCTGGTTTATAACCTGGTGTGGGAGAGCTGGGAGCAGAGACCACGGACAGCTCCCCTGCACCTGCAGCACCGTCATGATGGGGTAACTAACCAGGCTCCTTCTATTAAACACTGTCTTTACTACAATACCAGAGGGACCTTCCTGGGGTATATAGGTCAAACTTCACTTTGATGGACCAGAGCTGGTACCTTCAATACTCAGATGGGAATTATTACTAATGCGACTAGTTACACGAGTTTGGAACTGGTAACTGGTTTTCGCTGCGTGTTAGGGGTAGTAACCTGGATTACTGTTGCATGTCTTATTCAGCAGTTAGTAATTGCAACTAGTTTAATGTTAGTTGCTGTAACTATACTTAGTTACATTTGTTATACAGGAGCTGGTAACTGTAACTAATTATACCTGTTAGCATCTAGTAAGGTAACTGCAAACTAGTTACACGTGTTAGGAGCTGGTAACTATTTACCCGTGTTAGGATCTGATAACTATAACAAGTTATACCTGTTAGGAGCTGGTAAATATAACTAAGGACACGTGTTAGGATCTGGTAAGTGTAACTAGTTACACGTGTCAGGATTTGGTAACTGTAACAGGTTATATGTGGGAGCTAGTTATACATGGTTATATGTGGGAGATAGTTAGTTATACATGGTTATATCTGGGAGCTAGTTATACATGGTTATATGTGCCATGGAAGAGTTAGTGACTGTGGCTAGTTATATGTGGGAGCTAGTTATACATGGTTATATGTGGGAGCTAGTTTATAGCACTTGTTATGATTGATGGGTAGCCTTAGTCTACATGGTGATATGATGAGCTATTTATACATGTGGTTTTGTCTCTGTGTAGCGTTAGTGACTGTAGCTAGTAGTCTATGTGGGAGCTAGTTATACATGGGTTTAGATGTGGGAGCTATTTAATACATGGTTATATTGCCGTGGAAGAGTTGGTTACTTGTAGCTAGTTATATGTGGGAACTATTTTAAAGGGTTGATATGTGGGCTATTTAGCCTAATTAAGTTATGATTGGGACTAGTTAGAAATGGTATATGTGGGTGGAGCTCGGTTATAATGGTTATCTGTGAAGCTATTATAAAGGTGTTAGTGGGAGCTAGTTATAAATGGTTATATGTGGAAGCTAGTTATACATAGTTATATGTGGGAGCTAGTTATACATGGTTATATGTGTGAGCTAGTTATACATGGTTATATGTGGGAGCTAGTTATACATGGTTATATGTGGGAGCTAGTGATACATGGTCATATGTGGGAGCTAGTTATAAATGGTTATATGTGGGAGCTAGTTATAAATGGTTATATGTGGGGGCTAGTTATATATGGTTATATGTGGGATCTATTTATACATGGTTATATGTGGGAGCTAGTTATAAATAGTCATATGTGGGGGCTAGTTATAAATGGTTATATGTGGGAGCTAGTTATACATGGTTATAGGGGTGGGCAACTCCAGTCCTCGAGGGTCACCAACAGGCCAGGTTTTTACGATATCCCTGCTTCAGCACAGGTGGCTCAGTCATCATGGCTGCACCACCTGTGCTGAAGCAGGGCTATCCTGAAAACCTGGCCTGTTGGTGACCGTCGAGGACTGAGTGGCCACCCCATATCTAGTGCCACAAACTTTGACACCCTATTGTAGTATTTTCCTCCACAAATCGCTCAGCAGATTCCCTGACAAATTGCTAACACCAGTGGAACCCGCCGGACACATATAATAATAATAACAATAATAACAATAATAATGACAACAACAACAATAATAATAACAATAACAACAACAACAACAACAATAATAATAATAATAACAATAATAATAACAATAATAATAATAATAACAATAATCATAATAATACTCCGTGTGATACATTGATGCTAAGTGATGCACAGTCACATTAACACCATGTGCATCCTTTTGGGAGCAGTGCCTCTGTTTGAGAGGTGTTGTGCCTTTTGAATAAACTGTATACATGTATATAGCGCCAGCAATGTTTGCATGGTACAGGGAATCCCTGCCCCCAAGAGCTTACAATCTAAGTGGGATGTTGGGATACTTAGAGACAGCAGGCGAGGGAGTAAGTGAATGGCCTTGATGGTGGGTAAGGACCTTTCTGGACGTGGGGAGAAGTGGTCTCGTGAGCCCAGGCTGTTGAAATGCTTCATTTTGAAGGCGAGGAGAGGGTGTTTACTGCGGTGGAGTTTAAATATGGCCGTGTCTCTGTTCGCAGTGAGCTGGGTTTGCTGGCGATTGAACCTCTCCCGAAAGAGGAGACAAGCCATGATATTGATCCAGGGATGAAAATATTCCAAGGTGAGGAGGGGCAGGATGTATGTGCAATACGCCGCGCACACGCACACGCACACGCTGTCCGATCACTGGGACGCCGTGGAAGCCAGATTAAAGGGTTTGCGGGTGACCAGACCAGGTGACTACACCTGTGGCAGCAAAGGGGTTACAGAGACGCAGAGAGGGGAATAAGGGTGTGTTTCACATACAGACGCTGTGAAGGACGGGGGTATGCAGCGTTCTAACAGCTGTTTGGATGGGAATGGAAAGAAATGGTATTATGTAGTCATGGAAACAGTCTGAGCCAATCAGAGTGCCCGATTTCAAAAAGCGCCGTGTATGAGGCTCTATAAATTTTGCTGAAGGGAGCTTTCTGATTGGTCTATGTCACAGCCTATTGCAGGGGTGGCCAACCCCAGTCCTCAAGGGCCACCAACAGGTCAGGTTTTCAGGATATCCGTCTGTCGTTGACTGAAGCAGGGATTGAGCCACCTGTGCTGAAGCAGGGATATCCTGAAAACCAGACCTGTTGGTGGCCCGTGGGGACGGGGGTTGGCCCCTCTTAGCCTATTGTTTCAGGCTGATACAATGTACATTAGCCTTGTTACTCAGTAACTCTACCCCCCTACCATGCAGAAGCGGAGGAGGACAGGGACCACCTGTACCACCCACCCCCGGAGACACCGCGGGAAATCCGGAGAGCTCCACTGAGACTCAAGTATCAGCATGCGCCCAACGAGCCCGAGGAGGACAGAGACCACCTGTACCACCCATAACTGGGCAAGATGGGAGCCCCATATCTGCCCCGTGTGCAAGAGAGAGAATATAGGAGCCCGCTGCGCCCTCCTCCTCAGCAGAGAAATATCTCCAATAAAATAAACACACCTTATTTCCCCCAATTTGCTGTATATACCTGTGTGTGTGTCTGTGTGTCTGTGTGTCTGTGTGTGTATGTCTGTGTGTGTGTGTGTCTGTGTGTGTGTATGTCTGTGTGTGTCTCCTACAGTGTGCAGAGCAGCGGGCCTGTATCCTGTCTGCAGAGCAGCACGTCTCCTAGAGTGTGCAGAGCAGCACGTCTCCTACAGTGTGCAGAGCAGCGTGTCTGTATCCCGTCTGCAGAGCAGCGTGTCTCCTACAGTGTGCAGAGCAGCGAGCCTGTGTGCCATCTGCAGAGCAGTGTGCCTGTACGCCCCTTGCAGAGCATTGTGCCTGTACGCCCCTTGCAGAGCAGTGTGCCTATACACCCTTGCAGAGTCCTGTTTAAAAGATTTACTCAGTGGCCTTAAGCAGTGAATATTTTGGTATGTTTGAATATCAAAAGGTGTTTTTTTTTCCCCCTCAACTCTGTGCTGTTAATTGACCAACTGGAACAAGCTGATTGATTGGGGAGGGGGAGGGTCAAGTGACTGTTTTAGCTGTATAAATCAAACACCTCTCCTGCAATTGGCATTAGACAGTGAGGCATTGAAAGTGAGCTTTTTAAGTGATAAGTACAGTTAGACAATAGTTTGACTAGAGGTGACTGGGTACTGGATCTACTGCACACTCTTTTACTCAAGACAACAAACGGTAAGCTATTCAGATCACACTATGATCCCAAGCTTGCTAACCTGCCTATTTCAACCCCTCACCCCTTTACAACTTACTCACTGCAGTCTCTCCCAAAACTGACTGCACAATACACTGAAACCCTGAACTGACTCTTAACATTGCAATACAGCTAAACATCTGACAAGGAACAGGCACACACCTGCTGCTTAGTCTGCACACACTCACTCTGCTCACAACAGCTCCTTGCAGCACTGCCATCATGAACCTGCTATGTATTTTAACTTTTTTCTTTCTCCTGGCCTCATGGAGATGTTACTCCCTCTACCCACTACAAACTCCTCCATCCTGGCCCACACCCAACATCTCCATACACCCTGGACTACTCAAAAGCCTTGCACTATCTACTGAATGTTGGTGGAGAACTTTAAAAACCAGCACACCAACCACTGCTCACTCTAATGGCAAACACCACAAATCTACAACTTGCAAACAACTACCCAAATTTCTACTCATACTATTACTCTCTTTAGCAGGTGATATTGAACCTAACCCAGGTCCTCCCATTTCAGCTCTGTCCCATGCCCCCGAGAATTCCACCTTTAAATTCCAAAAAGGGCTATCTGTCGCCCATATAAACATCCGGAGCCTGGTGCCCAAACTGGACGAACTAAGGGCATGGTGCCTTATGCATAAACCCAAAGCCATTGTTCTTACAGAAACATGGCTATCCCCAAAAACCCCTGATGCAAATATCGCCATTCAGGGATACTCCATTTTTAGGAGAGATAGGTCAAAGAGAGGAGGAGGGGTGTTATTTTATATTGCAGACACATTACAATTTACACTGTTAAATTGCCCACCAAGCCCATACTCTTTTGAAATTCTAGTTGGCAAAATCTTCCTCCCCTTTTCTAAGCCCATCTTGCTTGCTGGCATCTACCGCCCCCCTAAAGCCCCTCTACAATCCCTTACTGATATCACCCAATTTCTTGGCTCCATTTCCTCTCTGAATGAGAAGAGTGAGCTGCTAGTTCTTGGAGATTTCAACTTCAATTGGCTTGACCCTAAAAACCACAAAATCCAGATACAACTCAAGTCACTTAACCTATCGCAACTCATTTCCCAACCCACACGGATAAACCTGAAATCGCATAACCATTCCTTGCTAGACTGGATTCTCTCCTCAAACCCCAACAGAATCCAATCCTCTGGCATCCTTCCTGATATTTTCAGTGACCATGCAATAGTGTACTGTGTAAGGAAAATTAAACCGCCCCATTCAAGCCCTAAAGTTCTCCTCACTAGAACATTCCAAAACTTTAACCCACAACAGTTTCTGGATGACCTTACCAACTGCCCATGGCACAGAATCGATTTAATTCCCGACCCTGATTCTGCGCTCGACTATTTCCAATCCGAGTTCTTAAAACTCTGCGATACCCATGCTCCACTACGCAAAATAAGGGTACGGGGGGCCCACCTTCCATGCGTTACACCTGACCTTATAGCACTCTACCAGTTCAGGGATGCCTTGTGGAAAAGCTACAAAGTAACTGCCACCACCAAGGATCTCAATCACTACAGATGCATGCGGAACATGTGCAGAAGGCAAACAAGGCACGCAAAAGCACAATATTACTCTGACAATCTCCACCAAAATACAACAAACCCAGCTAACTTCTGGAATGTTATCAACAATATATTCCAGCCTCCTAACCATCAACAACCAAGTAATATCACTAAGGGGGATATTACTCTGACAAACCCCACTGACATTGCAAATGCATTCAATGATTACTTTGTGGGGTGTGCCACTAACTTATTAGCGAAACGCAGCCCAAACCACAAACATGAATCTCATCCTGGGAGTACCCCTATAGTCCCACCCCCTCCCAACACTGCCCACAATTTTCAATTTGGCCCAGTATCTGAAG
>WSYH01011004.1:0-21805 GCA_036426205.1 Ascaphus truei
AAAGACCGTGGTTGCAGACCTGTCTAAGACATGCAAATGAAAAACATCAGTAATCTTTACAGTTGCTATATATATATAATATATATATATATATATGATATATATATATTATATCTATATCTATAATATATAATAATATATATATATATATATAGGATAGTGATAGCCATCCACTGTCCCTCTAGGCTCGGATAAGGGCAGCTATGGTCCTTTCCACGCCACAAGTGCGTTTTATCTCCTAGAGACGGCCACAGCAACTAGAAGCAGCTGTTGCACTTAATTGACGTCAAGCAGCCGAACCCTGATTGTTATAGAGTTTTTAAAAGTTAGGAACGTGACTATGCACATAGAAACCGACTGCTGTTTCTCAGAGAAGTGGGGGGCAGAAATAGAAACTGCTCCCCCATCTAAAGAAGGAAGGTGGCACAGTTCCTAGACACCCTCTGGACGGTGGCACGCTGAGCCTGTGGGACTCCTGGGTTAATAATCCCCAGTAAAAGTAATGACAGAGACTGTGTTGAATTTGGGAGTGTTCCTGTGCCTTGGCAATTGGACTTACAAGGATAGATTCTTTGAGCTCACCTTGCCGAGCTCTCCCCTAGGAAGGAGGACGCGAGCACCGTGCTGAAGCGGGGAGTCTTGCCATCCAACACCCTGGAACTATAACAAATAGCAAAACCATGTATTGTTATGTGCAGACGTGGATGCTTGTTGCTATTCCGTGCATGTTTTTGCTGTGCGAACGCCGTCTTAGCTGCCTTCAGTCAGTAAGGGCCTAAAGCTAACCACCTGTGTGTTGTGTTTTTTCCCTTTAAGGAAAGGTGTTAATTTTTATGTTTTGGTTTTGTCTTAAGGGCCAGTGGGCCGGTTGAATGTATGATTTACTCCCTGGTGAATAAACCCCCATATAGAGAAATGCTTACATTTCCTGCCTTACATGGTACTAAGAGAGACTGCAAACGTGGTGTGGGCATCACAAATAAATATAGAAGTCTCCCTTTCCTATGTTTCCTCCACATCCCCTCAACTAACCAAATAAAGGTCTGATCATACCAGAATTTGTCCGCTTACTCAGCTCATACCTGTACACTGACACATTTTCCCCCCGATCTCACTGCTTGTGTATGTGGCTCACATAGATTATGAATATCTGTATTATTTACTGTCCTCATCATTTATCAGACACTCTCATGGAGGGGCTGGGGCTCTCCCGCTCCTCCAGATCCACTCACCAGATCATGTTTCAAGGATATCCCGGCTTTCAAGCACAGGTGGCTCAGTCATAGACTGAGCCACCAGTGCTGAAACAGGAATCCCTTAGAACTGCCCCTCGTTGGGTAGACTGGAGTTGGCTGCCTCCTGCCTACATTGAGTATTGAGTCCGAAATGTTTTTACTTTAATACTGACATTTATTCGTTGCCATGCCCTGCCTGACTGTCTGTAAGAGGGACAGTGGAGATCTTTCATTTTTGAAAGCAGTTCATTATAGCAGGGGGTTTTGTGCATACGTTTTGTCTGCAAACCCCGCTGTCGTTCTCTCCCCTCCCCCCGTTACCTGTCTACGTCACGAACGTCATTCGAGTCACATTGCCAGAAGCCGCTGCGACATGTAAGTGAGTTCAGTATGGCCTTGTGGGTGCTTCCCCCGGCTTTCATTTAAATTTTTTGGGGAAGAATCAGGGCCTCTGTCAGCGGCTGCGCCCCCTACATTATCAGAATACGCAGCATGAGGGCCAAACTGTGTTTAACTACACGGGTGATGTAAACAAAGGGTAATCAAATCCCCTGTATGGTCCTATGTATGTAATCCACTGTAACGTCAAGGAGAACAACATGTTATCCCTGGTATCTATCAAATCATTTTTTAAAAATCCGCCTTATCTGAACTGGACGTTGGTTCTAATACACAAGCTGGAGTGACCATGTGTGTACGCATTTTTATGTCACAAAACTAGAATCACCTTTCTGGGAGTTTGCACAGTTGTTCTAGCAGATTATCCAATGCTGAATTCTCAGATGCATGGCCTCTCTGTGAAAATATTTTACACTTAAACCCTCCTCGCATCACCCGTCTTGTCACGCCATCCTCCCTGCAACGACTGCTGATGTGATGGATGGTCCTTTGTCTCGAAACTGTCCCTTACCACCCCTGACCCAACCCCCCTCACACCCGGCTGGATTGAATGTGCTGGCCGCTGTGTCTCACTGTCCCTGTACCCCCCTCCTTCACCCACCTACACTCCCCCTCAACTGCTGATAGGATGTATGGCCATGTGTCTCACTGCCCCCCTTACCCCCCTCTCCCCCCTACAAGCCCCCCGCTGGCACACAGACTGCGGATGACGGAAGTCTGTATGTGGGAGCTCCTGTGTCTCACTTCCCCTTACACCGCCGTCTCCGGGGGGGGTCCCCGCGGTTGGGCTGGGACAAACCCTGCTGCATGGACTGTATCGGTTCCTGTGTCTCAGCTGCCCTTACCCACCCATCTAACCCTTCTCCCCCTACAACACAACAACCCCCCCCCTGCACTCCTGCTGATGGATGTATGGTCCTGTGTCTCACTGCCCCTTACCAACCCCGTCCGTCTCCCCCTTACACCCCCCCTAGCATACTGCTGATTGGATATATGTGTCCTGTGTCTCACACTGTCCCTTTTATTTTATCCATTATTGTCCTATCTGTTTACCCGAATTTTATTCCTTCTCTGCATCATCTGCCTTCGTATTGTTGTGTGTTGTTTTTTTCTTTCCTTACTCTGTTTAAGCTCCTGGAACTCTGTACTGGTGGAATACACATGTCCCGACCTCTCAGGGAAAGAGAGAAACTCGTCTTAATGAAAAGTATCAATTGTAATAGACCCATAAAAATGTCACTACTACTGCAAGTACTCCTGTACTCTGGCACTAGCGCAGCGTGTGAACACTTCTATTTCTTACTAATGCAGCGCTCTTTCATTCGTCTTCCGTACAGTGCAAACCGTTATAGTGTTTTCATTATTCAGTATTGCTTTGTCCCCACGGTTCCTCTCCGGGATACATTGAAGCATAATCCAAGGTCCGAATTGCACCCACAATCTCTCCTTCCCGCCTTCCGGCAGTTCAAACCAACACAGTAACATGCATCCAAGTCTGGAGGCATGCTGCAGGGCCAGCCATCAGTAAGAGCGTGCCCAGCAAAGCCCTGCCGAGACGTCGACACTCCAGATCCATCCTTACCAACTTAGTTCTACAATCGGCCGCACTGGTACAAGGCCTAAGGGAAGAAGTTGCCAAGCTGGCTAAAAGCAGACTGCTCGGTTGAGTCTTCCAGGTCTGGACTCGTCTGCGGGTCTATTCATCCGGTTTACTGAAACATGCCACACGTTGATTAGCGTCTCAACAGTCGTCTCAAAAGATGAACTCGACATGGTTCAGTTTAGTTCTTTATTTAATTTACCCGACGTAACACAGCCCGACAGCATATATATTGACCGTTCGTTAAATGAAAGACCAGGGTGTCTTAATGCATACACAGAGGACAGAACTTCCAATCGTGCATACAGTGTCCGAGGTTCCTACTAGGATTGATAACTGGCGGAAAATCTAGTAGGTCTGTGACATTTTGTGATATTTTTAAAAACATCTTAGCCAGTAGAGCTATTTTCTGAAACAATATGCTTATATCAGAGTAAGGTGTGCTAAGCACAGATAACGCGTTACCCGCAGGAAAAGCCCCATTAAAGTACATTGGGCTATTTTTTCATGAGATAGCACGTCATCTGGACTTATCAATACCTTACAGAATAATGGGTCAAATGGTGTGTGACAATGAAACTAATTGTACAAAAGCGAGGGGGAGCTCCTGCAAAACATATACATTTTCGGTGGATGTGTTGCTATTAAATTATTATGCAGTCAAACCTTCTAATTTCTTGTGTAACCGCAAAACGGGGCTGCGGGGAATAATTTACAATAGTAAGAGGCTTTCCTGAAGAAAAAACTCAACCGAAGAAGACTGAGTGTTATAAACGTTATCAGGGTCCAGCAAATGGAAAACGTATCTTTGCGCAGTGGATCCTTTCCACTCTCGACATTAGAAATGTTTTTTCCTACAAGCTCTTTGAAGCCATTAAACCTGAGAACCTGAGGCATTTGGCTCGGAATAATGTTATAACCACACACACACAGAAAGCCTGTTTCTGACAAAGTCCTCCAGTCTCTAATGAAGAATATGCGATACCAAGAAACGAAAATCTGAAGGGGGGGTAACTTCTTGGTTTTAAACTGGGAAAAAAGTGACGAGACGGATCTTTACTTTCTTTACTCGTGAATGCCTGAACCAGACCTTTATTATGTCAAATGGTGTGTGTCATATTAGAAATGTAAATACAGATCCGTAAGGACTACTCTATAAAAAAGAGATAAACTTTGGTTATTTAAACCAATAACCATCTATTTTTCCTGAAACATTTTGTGTGCAGTGCAATGTGATCTCTGAAACCCGTAAAAGCAACAATTCATCGTCTAGTAATGACATGCATTTCATTATTTTTGGACTTAAATGGGCCTTCGCTGTAGATAAGTTATTGAACTAAAGATGACTGTAAAATATGCAGTGTGATTGCATGTTTTGATCTCTTAAACAGTCTGTTCCCAACGCCTTGTATGGTGTTTCCGGCTTTCAGAAGGTGAACACTAAGGTGCTCATATTTGCTTTCATTTACCCACCCAGAGTGCCCCTGGCTGCAAGTGAACGATGTATGTTAAGGGATATGGGAAAGGTCAGGGTTTGCAGACCTGTGTGATAGTGCTCACAACGCTGGTCTATTTATTTGATGTACAGAATCAGTTCATAAATAGCTTTTTTTCATACCGCCATACTGGCGGCCATGTGCCTTCTTATATGCGAGGGTCCTTTGGTCTTTAAGTAGTGAAGGAACAGACTCAGTCAAAGAACCACCTTTAGTCAGAACTTTTTACTGTTATTTTATTTTACACTGCTTATATTAACAGAAACATAAGATATTAGTATGATAGAGTTTCTGAATTGCGTGCAAAACTGATCCAGTTATCAAAACGTGCAACAAGATGATCCTACGCGAGGAAGCAAAAACCCCATCTGCATCTTCCATTTATGTGAGCATTAAATAAGAATTTTTAGTGTTATTGTCCCACTTCCTCACTACACTAGGATAACAGGTGATTGTTAATGTAACAAATAGAAATGTACATATATATATGAACTGTATTTTTGTAATCTTTGTGAAATATATATGGTACATAACAGGTACAGATTATATGCAATGGCCAGGCTTTGTAACAGATAGGTTCTGAATATGCCACGTGAATACTATTCTGGGGCAAAAGCCACAAGCCTTGAAAAGTTAGCTAGTAGATAAAAGAACAACAAAGCTCATTCCGATAAAACGCTACCTGTTCCTATACTCTACGTGTCTTTGGCTGCAGTTTCATACAAGACCGTGGTCTTAAACTACTGGGGCTACAATTCCTCAAAACTTTTAATCATCAGTTTTTCTCTCTTCCAGTCTAAATATTGCTATAGTTTTTGTTGCAGCACTACCCCCCCCCCCCCATTGAGATTATGGGGCAACTTTTAATAAATCTAGCAGTAACATAGACCCGATCGAAACTCATGAATACCTCAGTAAAGCCTCAATTTCCAGCCTAATGTTCACTCTGACATCAGCACACAAAGCAAAATATTCATATATGTTTCGTGCATCGGCGTGATTCCACATCTAGGAACGACTCTTCCTGTACAGTGCTGTCTGTAAGGCCCTGCTCCTACTAGTACTCATTATACAGTACAGTATACAGTACGGCTCAGAATTAGACTCCAAAGCGACACAGCATTGCGATCTGCTGGCAACCCCGGACTGACTGGAGGGGAATTTTTCGGATCGGTCACTACACCGTCGAGTTTTAATAGAATTAAGCCTCTTAGTGCCCAGTGTATGAGATTAGCAGTAAACGTGATATCTATGTTAAGGCACATAAACCCAGAACAGAAGGGGTCACAAATTCACAATGGCTGGCCCATTGCGGACACTGCAAATTATTTAATTTTACATCAACATTTCCTGTGCAAACTGAAAATGCTGTGGAGATGGTAGAGAAGAACAGAGAATAAAATGAAAGCAAATTTCAAGATAAAAAATATTTGGTTTTTGAATCATAGTCATGTGGCATAATATGGGGGTGTGTAATAGAGCGGGTCCCCCAACTTTATAAGCAGTCACTGTGTTCGTTCTGCTTCTGCTACACAAGGGAATTAAGAGTGTATAAAAACGTGGGGGGGGGGATAAGTGGTCCTAAGGGAGGAAAATAGGGGGGTGTCCTCCCTAAGGACATTTAAAGTCCCGCCCAAAGATGATTCTTAGGACACCTGACATTGATTTTTTTTTCCATTCCATTCTTCACTGAGGGGGAGGGAAAATCAATCAGTAAATGTAGCATGTAACTGAAATACTTAGAGAAAACCCTCCTAAGGGTGAACCTTAGGAAACGGGGCACCGCGCCGTGGGAGAGTGAGGAAGAAGAGCTGCTTCTCTTGTCAATATGTGGTTTTTTTGTGTATCCCCGGCAGATGACCGCCTACTTGGTTTTCTTTCTTCTTTCTATCGTCTTAGTAAATGAAGAAAAAAATATAAGATTAACAACAATAAATGCATGTTACTGACTTGATTAATCTCTTGCGCATTCCCCATTAATTCTATGTTTTTTACTCTATTACACAGACTTGGTGTAACGGTAGTTTCCTCGATTGCGTTCCAGTGATTCGCCTCCCATTTTATGTTGGCGTGAATGTCGCGTGACAACATCCAATTTGTGTGCCGAATCTCCCCCATCTTCATGGGGGATTTTAACTTTTAGTGTACGCTACCCCCAGATAACTATCGTAATACACCGCCTCCAACCATTTTCCTTTTCCGCCTCCGCCCATACTCAATTTTGGGGACCTGCTCTTGTTACCCCCATAATTATGCCCAAGGATGTTACTTTTCAAAAAATATTTTTCTCTATGAAAATTTGCTTGCATTTTTTTCTCTGTTTCTCTTGCGTGCCTCCCATCGTCCCAGTCATTTTCCAGGTTGCACCAGACATGTTGAATGTAAAATAATTAATAGGCAAGTGCCCTCCCCCGCAATCGGTGGCAGTCATTGTTGAATTTGTGACCCTTCGGTGTTTGGGTGTCCTGTGGCCCTTACATAAGTTCACTTTACTGCTTAATCTCAACATTCTGGCACTAAGGCTAATTTGCTATAAACTACTGAACTTGTGTGACCGCGACCGAAAATTCCACATCCAAGTCCAGTTGGGGTTGAGGCGCAGTCGGCATAGTGCTGTCGCTTTGGAAAGCTCTATATTCTAGAGCCGTACTGTATCGTTTTATGTATACTGCAGTACAGTAGGAGCAGGGGTCCTACAGACAGCACTGTTCAGGAAGTCGTTCCATCGATGTGGAATCACGACCGCTGCAAGAACACTATATGAATTGTTTGCTTTGTGTGCTGATGTCAAGAGTGAACTATTAGTGCGGAATGGAATGAGGGCTTTACTGAAGTATTCGGTGCCGGTTTCCGCTTCGGGTCTATGTTACTGCTTAGATTTAATAAAAGTGCCCCCATATTCTCACTGGGGGGGGGGGTCGTGCTGCAAAAAATAGCATATATTTAGAGACGGAGAAGAAAACTGTATTCAGTTTTGAGGAAGTACCCCAGGTGTTTTAAGCCAGGTAGTGGTACGAAACTGCGCGCCAAAGACACGTAGAGTAATATTGACATGTTCTGTTTATGAGAGCTTTGTTTGGATTCCTTTAATCTACACTAGCTTAACTTTTCAACGGATTGTGGCTTTTGCCCAGAAGAAAAATATTAACAGTGGTATTCAGAACCATCTGGATTTACAGCTACGGCCATTTTGGCTATAATCTGTATGTATGTTACATATATATTTACAAGATTACAAAATACATTTCATATATATGTACATATATATGTTTGTTATACATAAACAAAATGTATCACTAGTTTTTAGGAAGACATCACACAAAATGCTATATTTATTGTCAAATGGTCAGAGTCAGATTGGGTTTTGCTCCTCGTAGGATCACTTGGTGCACTTTGAATTATAACTGGATCAGTGTTGCACAATCAGACTCCATCACTTAAATATTATGTTTCTGTTAAACAGCGTAAAAAGTTGTCTGACGTATGTGGTTCTTGTCGAGTCTGTCTCACTCTATAACCGACCAAGGACCTCGGATAATAAAGCATGGAGCGGCAGTATGGCGTATGAAAAAAGCTTATTATAACGATTCTGTCCATCAATAAAATACAACGTTTGTGAGCCACTCTCACACAGGTCTGCAACCTGCTCTTCCCCCATTATCCTAACACCAGAGTTCTCACTGCAGCCGGCTCGGTGGTAATGCACAATGCAAATGAGCACACAGTGTCACCTTCTAAATTCCGGAAACCCCATAAAAGGGCGTTGGTAACAGTATTGTTGATAGAGACAACATGCATCCACTGCATATTGTACAGCTCTTTAGTTCAATAATTAGTACAGCGAGGACCATTAAGTCCAAAATAATGAGCATGATTATAGAGATGACATTGTATTCTTTACAGTTTCAGCAGATCACATGGCACATGCAACAACATTTTTCAGAAAGAATAATGGTTGGTTTTTACATAACAAAGTTTCTCCTCCTTTTTTTTATAGATGATTACGATCTGTATTATTCATTCTAAATGAACACACACACTATTTGACATAAGAAGGTCCTGTTTTCAGCATTCTCTATGGTGAAAAGCATAAAGTCCGTTCCTCCCTTCCCGTTTAACCAAATTACCCCCCTTAGCTTTTGTTTTTGGCTCAGTCATATTCTCATTAGAGATGGAGAGACTTTGTCAACCAAGGTTCCTTGTTGTGTGTTTGGTTCATCATTGTATTCGGCCAAATGCAACTCAAGGTTCTCAGGTTTACTGGCTTCAATGAGCTGATCTGAATAAAACATTTCAACATTCGAGTGGAAGGATCCTGCTCCAAAGATACTTTTCATTTGCTGGACCCGGAACGTATACAGCATTCTGCTTTCGTGTGATTTTTTTCATTCAGGTAAAGCCGCAATAGTAAATTATTCCCCCGACAGCCCGTTTTCTGCGGTACAACGAATTAGAAAGGTTGACTGCATAATACTTTTAATACACAACACTAATCCACGAAAAGTATATTTTCTTGATACGGCCCTTGTCTTGTACACATTAGTTTTCATTGTCACAAACACATTGACGACATATTCTGTAAGGTAGCGATAAGTCCAGATGACGTGCTATCTCATGAAAAGCCCGCATTTACCTTAAATGGGCTTTCTCCTGCGATAACGCGTGTGGTTTGGATTAGCTGTGCTCTAGCACACCCGGTGGTACAGAATATCGCCTATGCTGGTTCAGAAAAATAAGGCTCTACTGGCTCAGATGTTGTGTTAAAAAACCAACATGTCACAGCACTTAGAGTATTTCCACTGTGGTACAATTGGGCCTCAGTAGAAACCCGAAATTGACAGACCACTGTATGAAAGGTGGAGTCTGTTCTCTGTTTAGCATTTAAGACACCCTGGTCTTTCGCATTTACAACGCGAGTCATAAATATGCTTCTGGCTGGTTACTCTGTTTAAATTAAATAAATGAGAACGTTAAACTGACCATGTCAGAGTTCATCATCTCTGAGGAACAACTGTTGAGAGTATAAGTGTGGCAATGTATTTCAGATAAAACCGATAGAAAGACGACAGTTCCGAGTTCAGACCGGACCTCAAACCGATCATCTGCTTTTGAGTCCACTTGGTGCAACTTACTTACCTTATGGCCTTGACCAAGTGACGCGGTAGATTAGGTGGTTAATGGGATGGATCTGGAGTGTCAGTCTCTGAACAGGCTTTATCTGGGAAGCTACCGATGGATGTGCCTCAGTCATTGCTCCAGATGTGGACTGCATGTGTTATTTAGCTGGTTGGTTGAACTGCCCGAAGTCTGGAGGAGAGCTCTGTGGGATATCCTCGACTTGGATAGCTTCCATTTTCCCGGAAGAGGAACCCTGTTGGACAAAGGAATGATGATAATGAACAATACGGTTTGCTGTAGGAAAGAGATGAAAATAGCTGAATTTTAGTAAAATAGACGGTTTGTCCAGCTGCGATATTGGCAGATAACATTGGGAGACTGCAGTAGTAGGTGACACCTTTTTATTTGGGACTAACAAGATTGATATTATAAGACGAAGTTTTTCTCTCTTCCTCAGGTCGGTGAATATGATCACAAAGATATCAGGAGCTTCTAACAGCAGTATTTAAAGAAAGAAAAACAACACACACAACACTAAGAGAGAGTATGGCAGAGACGGAATAAAGGTAGACAAATAAATGGCAACAAGTGATAAACAGTGAGACCACGGCCATATATCAATTCAGCAGTATGTCAGGGGGGTTGTAGGGGGGAGGGGGTAGGGGCCGTGAGACACAGCCTACAATCCATCAGCATTGTGCCAGGGGGGGGTGTAGGGGAGACGGGTAAGGGGCAGGTTCAGACAAAGACCATCCTCCAGTCAGCAGTGGCAGGGGGGAGACGTGGTTAAGGGGCAGTGTAACACAGAAACATACATCCATCAGCAGGTGCGCGGGGAGGAGGGGTGGAGGTGGGTGGACAGGGTCAGTGAGACACCAGGAGTCCATAGTACCATCAGCAAGGTCTTGGACAGGGGGAGGAAGTGTAGGGTTCTGATAGTGGGGTAAGCGACAGTGAGACACAGGGCCACACTCCTCAGCAGGGTCTGCGGGAGTGGTTCATGGGGTTAACGTGGGCTTGAGACAAGATGGACCATCCTACCATCAGCAGTGTGCGGGGTGAGAGAGGCGGGTTAAGTTAATTAATTCACGAGAGGCTCAGAGAATGTAGCATTGTTAAAATCTAGAACACTGTGCAAAACTCACTGAACGTGTGGATTTATTTTGCTGTGCACATAATGTTTACACACCTGGTCCAGCTTGTTCGTCTTAGGAGCCAAGTCCATCAAAAACGGAGAGGATTTAAAAAATGAATTTGAATATAGACCCAGCTATAACATGTTTCTTTCTCCTTGACGTAAGTGATACTACCAGAGACAAACAGGGGACTATTACCTGTTACATCATCCGTTCTAGTTAAACAAGTGGCCCCTTGATGCTCATCTATAATGTAGGGGTGCGCAGCGTGACAGAGGCCCCCTTTGCTCTTCCCCAAAAACATTAAATGAAAGAGCGGGAGCACACAAGGCCTCAGTAACTCCTCTTACCTTGCTCCAGGGCTTCTGCATGTTGACGTACACACTGAACGTCGTGACGTCAGACACAGGTAAGGGGGGAGGGGAGGAACAGACAAGCGGGGTGCCGATACAAAAAACGTATGCCAAACCTCCTGCTAAATGCATTTGGCTTCAAACAATGAAAATCTCCACTGCCTCTTACAGCTAGTCAGGCCGGGTATTCGCAACTAAATGTCATTAATTTAAATAAACACTTTCGGGACTCAATGACTATGTAGACGCATGGACAGCCAACCCAGTCTTACCAACAGGTCAAGTTCTTAAGGGATAATTCCTGTTTTTCGCACAGGTGGCTCAGTCTATGACTGAGCCACTTGCTGAAGCAGGATATCCTTGTAAGCCTGAACTTGTTGTGTGCTCTGGAGGCTGAGCGCCCGCCCCATCATGTACAAGTGCTAATACAATGATGACAGTTAAAAAACAGACTTGTCATAACTCTCTGGAAGCCACACACAGCAATGAGTTCGGAACATGTGAGTGTCAGGTTTGAGACGAGTAAGATGACAACTTTGGATGATCAGATCCTTATTTGGTTAGTTCGGGCCCTGGGAACATAGGAAAGGATTCTATATCTATATTGTGTATGCCACACACTTCATTGCAGTCTCTCTTATTCCCAAGTAAGCAGGATGGTAGCGAGCTTTTTTTATAGAGGTTTCATTCACCGCACTTATAGCGTATAATCATACACTCAACATTCCGCCACGGCCATTTAGATTCAACAACTGCAGGAACCATAAAAATAAACCATTCAATACTAGGGAAAGCTACACTACCAGCTGGCACCAGCGGAGTCGGCCTGTTACAGCTGAGGGTCGCCCGTACCGCCCTTACGGACCTGCTGGCCGACTAGCTTGGTTCCCAACCGCAAAACATGTCCCTGTGCCATATGCAACACACATACCACAGTCTCTGCAACATACCAATACATGGTTTTGCTTATTTGTAGGTTCAAGGGTTGGATGCAGACATCCCCGCTTCAGGCCGGGTCTCGTCCTTACCTTCCTAGGGAGCTCGAGCCCATGAATGTGAGCTCAAAGAACTCATCCTCTCTATAAGTCCATGCCACGACAGAAAAACGGACATCCCCTACAATAAACAACACAGTCTCCTTGTTCACTTCCTTCTTTCTGTGATTATTACCCAGGCATCCACAGCAGCTCGCGGCCACCGTTCCAAGGTTAGACTGAACCTGTGCCAGCCTTACCTCCTTTAGATGGGGAGCAGATTTAATATTATCTGTTCCCCCCTTCCTCGAAAAAAACGCGTCGGTCTCTTGTGCATAGTCAACTTCCTAACTTTAAACTATACTCACATCAGATGAGTTTCGCCTGCTCGAATTGAAGGTTGCAGCTGTTCTGTTTTTCAGGTAGATAATCACGTGTGCGTTGAAAGGTCCCATAGCTGCCGGTTACCCACCTAGAGGACAGTGAGGTGCTTAACTATATATATATATAGGCATATAATATATATATATATATATTCTATATTTATTATAAATATAAATTAATAATATACAATTAATATAGCCTGATACTCTCAACTGTAAATTTATCATTTGCATGTCTTAGACAGGTCTGCAACCCTGTCTTTCCCCATTGTCACCCAGCATACAGCGCTTCCACTG
This sequence comes from Ascaphus truei, assembly GCA_036426205.1. Lineage (NCBI taxonomy): Eukaryota > Metazoa > Chordata > Amphibia > Anura > Ascaphidae > Ascaphus > Ascaphus truei. The sequence goes on from WSYH01011004.1 coordinate 12,992, forward strand.
CAGCAAGGATTCTGGGAATGACATGCAAATGAGCCTCAGTGCCACCTTTGTCTCAAGCTCGTATTACACAAGCAATCCTCAACCATGCATGCTGTTTAAACACAGCTTTAACAGGGCTGTGGATGAGATGCAAAGCCATTAGACCACTCACATACATGTTTCAACTTGATGGGTATCATCAGTGTGAGGTTGGTCTTAATGGTGCAGCGTTTGAGACTAGACTAGGTAATCACCACTGTCATTAAGGTTTGGTGGTAAAAAAGTGACAAAAACCCTCCACAGTAAATATATATCATATAACTATAAATATATTAGTATATATAATATATAAGAGGAAGGTCCCGTTTTGATCCGAACGTTGGTGATTTGGGTCTTTCTACATATGATTTCTACTCCAAATCTAAACCGTTATTGCTATGTCCTTGCTATATATATTGCACAGGGGGTAATTTCACCCACTTGCACATCCATTTAAAAACTTCGGTATTGTAAAAGGATGGAGGGAGCTATAGAGACCATGATTTACCAAAGAATTCCTAGGGAGACCTTTTTACCAATCTGTAAAAGAAGGGAATAGCAAACATGATAATATACTGTGACTAAAAAATATTTCAATAGTCACCCAATGTAATTATTTAATTCTATATTGTGGAGCTACTGCATCAGCACAATACAAAGTTAGCTCTAAAGCATTTCACCATTTTCTCTAACGAATTGCTTACATTTGAAGTAGATTGTTAGCCTGGTAACATTGAACTTTACACCCTTCCCCTCCTGACCCCCTCCTTTCCATTGAGCTGGCAGATTTTTTTTTACATCAGTGAACCATGAAAAAGTGTCTAACAGTGATACCGAATTTGATCAATTCCTTTTTAACCTGTGCCTCATATAACTTTGACCAACTCCTCTTATTGATAGCCCCCAATTTGCAGGCTGCCTCATAGAGGGAAGAATTGGAGCTATGTACCTTAATACAACGTGATGATTAAATTGATGCTCTTTTCATTAAATTAGCTAAAAAAAAATCAGTACTACATTATCCCCATTGTCTTTATATATACTATGTTGTGCATTGTTTAACGTTATAATGGTACTCAAAGATTACAGACTGGATGCTTGTAAGTAGAGTCAATTACTTTGATCTAGCAACTAGTTTTTTTTCTGTTTTAAAAAAAAAAATGGAGCCCATAAAAGGTGTCAAACTCTATTACTGAAGAAAAAAAAGAATATGATTTGTAAGGAACAATACTGTATACATTTCAAACACCTACAATTTTAAAGGATGTAATTAAACCCTAGAACCTTCCACAGCAGTGGGCCTTGAATCCGTTTTTTTAAAATGGCATTGATTCAACTCAATTACATTTTGGCTTTTTGATACAGCATTTGGAAAGCACCGCAGAACTTATCATGGATGTTCTTCACCATCTCTTTACAAAATGGCACCCAGTTTTATTACTGACTGAGGTATAGCTTTAAGAAAGTCTGCCATGTAACTGCCCCAGCCACCAGCACCTAAAAGAAGGAGGATGCCGGGTAAAACCAAGACTCAAACTTTTTTCTGTTTATACATTGGTTTACTTCCTAAAAATGAACAACAGTTTTTATCCTACGTGAGAGTCAAAGGGGAACTGCAAACCCCCCATTTATAGCAACTTGGCACAGCTCAACCCCATTATAACGCGATGCGTTACAACGCGAATCCGCTTATAACGCGATGCAAGCGTGGCTCCCAATTTTCATATTTATGAATACTTTACAACACGATTATTGGTGTCTTAAATACTTTATTGTACAATGCATACAATTGTACATTATTTCTAACGCGATCCGCTTATAACGCGATGTGATTCTTTGGACCCCAAGAACAGCGTTATAAGGGGGTTGAGCTGTACTAGTACCAGTGTGATTTTTAGGGGCTCTCGTACTCACCAGAATGCCAAAGAATAACAAAATCTGCATTAGAAACATGGCACAGATCGAATTCTATAAAGGGAATTAAGCTGCTCAAGAAGCTTGTGTTGCTTTTTTAAAGATAAACTCATAGCTGGTGGTAATAAACAGTCTAAACTTCAATAGGAGCAATAATATCTTGCCCCATCTTTATTATGCATGACTCTTCATTGCTATTAAGCTAAACCATCCAGATCTGCATACAACACACCTCCTGTTGATCATTAAAAAATTAATTGAGCAGGAGGAAACAGCAAACACATATGACCTAACCATAATTGCAACATCATTACTGTACATTTGTTGAAGGTTGCGATACCTTTTACAGAACCAATATGAAAGTTATTCATGACGAAATCTTAAAAGCTCATAGGTGTCTTGTTTAAGTGTGCCTATGAGCTTTCAAATGATTTATTCATTTAATCAAATGAAGACCTTATGTTCCCTAAAAGATATTATAGCCTAAAACAGATACTGCAAACAGTTCTCCAGAACCAATTGTCTACTCGAACATTAATCTATAAAACCATTACAAAACTAATTTCAAGTAATTTTCTTCATTTTTGTAATTTGCTTTACTTTTTAACATCTGTACATGACCCCTCCTAATTCATTCATTTCACTTCTTTAGAGCCAGAGAACAACCACTTGGAACATGGAAGGGAATAAAATGTTAACAAGTTACATCCCACTGTGTTTTTACATTCAGTAGAATCAAATACCATTTTAAAAGACTAGAAACTGAAAATCTTGACTTCATCCATCTGATTTTTGTAGTTAACAAAAAAAGGAACAAATGCACATACACATTTACTAAAGTGAATAGATACAAAGTCCCTATTTGCTCTAGATGACAAATGTTCCAATATGGCAAATGAAGATAAATGACCTGAGCAAAGCAAAGTCAATATGTTTACAGATCTCCACAAGCTTTAATATTATTTAGGGCAAATAAAATGAATTAAAGTACGTATGCGTGCATGTTGTTTATGTCTATGTCATTTAAAAAAGCTTTGATCTTATCTTACAAGTTGACATTCTTATATTGTATTTATAGTTTCAAGCACATTGTTTTTTATTTTTATACTAATACAAATTGTCTAAATGACCCATTTTTGTTTGTCTCAATGGGTTAATAAAGACCAAATGGATTCTAAAAATATATCAGGCAATCCTACAAATCAAAAAAAGCTGAAAAACTTTTGGTAACAATAAATTATTTGTTTGTCTCCCATACTCACTACCTTTAGCATTAGTACAAAAAGCTGGTGACCAGACACAGAGTGTGAGACTGCTGTAGTTTGTAGTCTCAAATAGAAATGCACAAAACTGCCAGTGCAGTACTTAGTAGCAATACGATCTGCAGTTCTTGCCGTATTCAATAAGCATTACATATACAAAAATATTACAAATAAAAAGAACATTAGCATGCTTTTTTTGGGACAAAAGCTGTCTGGTTGTGATATATGACACAATTTAGTTGTTACTAGAAGCTGAATAGTTTCATTATTGTCGATGGTAAAAATGGGACACAGAGAGCTACATTTCATGCAGAGAACGTCTGTGCGGAAGTAGAGAGAGGCTATCTTGACTGACTGCATGTACAGTAGTTTAATCTCAACTAGTCAGTACCAGTGGTTCGTGTTTCCAAGGGGTTCGCCCCCCAAAAAGAGGAAATGGCAGATGCCAGATGGCATAGGAAATGGCAGATGCCAGATGGCATAGTGGGTTCATAAGCCTGTGGAGGGACTACATGCTTAGTAAAGTCCCAAACTGCACCTCATTGTTGGTGGTACAGTTGTCAATTACTGCAGGAACTTTAAAGTTGCATCCCACAATGCCGTGTGGAAGCCGCTGCAAGGCATTGTGAGGCGTGCCTTTTGGAAAATCTTGTGGTGATTGGCAGCTATACCACAAACGCTATTTGCACACACTGAGGTGTAGTTTGGGACCTTGGTAAGCATGCCAAATCAGTCAAACAGTTTTGGTAGCAACATTTTGGTTACCTACCATAACGCCCATGAGCATGTTGCCATTTTCAACTGAATTACTATAAATCACTAAGTTAACATCGCTGAGCAGGCTTCCACCTCTTCTGCTGTGACGGCTTCTGAGGCTGGGATGATTAGAAGCTTAAATTTCACTCATGAGGAGTTTGAAATCATAACAAATGTAGTGGTTGATAACCACTCCAAACTTTTAGGTTCTCTCTATCCTGTACCAGCACCACAGAGTAGCAGTGCATTTTCAGAGTCATACTCATCCGTGAGAAAGCGCCTTTCTGGTGCGAAACGCGGGGGAGGAGATTTTTGTCCTGTTTGTATTTTCTGTTCAGTGTTTTTTAGTATGTAATCAATAAATATTTTTTATTTTTCAACTATCCGGTGAGTTTCCACTATTTTTCAAGGGTCTGCAGTCCGACCAATCTCCTGCTTTTTTTTCTCGTTTGGCAATTCTGATTGGAGCAATGCACAGGCTTTACGGATCTGTCTGCAATACACACTCGTTGAAATGCTGAAACGCTGGCCAGTTGAATCAGAGACGGTGTACCATAAGGAGTAGGAGAAACTCCTCACCGTGAGTATAAGAGGCACGGTGATTGACTTCTTAACTTGGCTACGACTCAGAGGTAATATCTTTACTCTCTTTGGACTACCTATGCTGGTTGCATACATTACCCCTTGAATGTGCACCTCTTTTCTCTGTTATTCAACATACTTGGCCCACCACATTCCCTCGCAACGGATGTGTAAGGATTCCGCCCGATTCGTGCTGGGGTTTGCTTGCCTGCCTTTTCTCCTCAGTTTAGCCATTTTGGTTACTGGCAGCCTGCTACTCCCAGTGGGAGTCGCCGAGCAAACTTCTGTTTTCTGCAGCTCCGATTGGTCTTAGCTGTCACGCACTAGCCTCTCGCCTATTTGGAATCCCTGTTGCTGACCCCGGACCGTGACCCCGACCTCGCTGCCTTCCACTGACCTTTTGCCTGTCGCCTGGACTCCGCAAGCCTGCCAAAGCTTGTAAAATAACCAAACAACGGGACATAAATAATAAAGAATTGTATTCAACTAATCTAGCAAAATATTTTACATTTAAGAATAATATATCATGCAACACTGCAGGAGTGGTCTATGTACTTGAATGCACCAGTAAACTACAGTATGTAGGACGCACAAAAAGGAAATTGAAAATCAGATTAGGAGAGCATATAAGAAACATTAAAAAGGGACTAGAGAGCCATAGCGTGTCAAACCACTTTAGATTGAAACATAACTGCAATCCCATTGAACTAAAATTCTGGGGAAGAGAAAATGTAATTGCAGACTGGAGAGGAGGAGATTTCATCAATAAGATATCACAGCGTGAATCCTTTTGGATATACACACTTAAAACACTGGCACCACTAGGGCTAAATAAAGATTTTGTTTTGTGTCCTCTTTATGAGCTCTGACCAACATATACAATGTCATTTTGGAACAGAGTATGCATCCTGAAATGGAAATTTTTACATTTTTATGTTTTGGAGCCTTAATTTATATAGACACAACAGACTCACAATGCAATTTTATATATATATCTATATATCTATATATATATAGATATATAGATATATATATAGATATATATATATATATATCTATATATATATATAATCAAAAAATAAATAGATGATACCGTTCTGTGGCTAACGAAATGCTTTTATTTGTGCAAGCTTTCGAGATACACTGATCTCTTCTTCCGGCGACTTAGTATCCACACACACTTTTAGTTGTGCTACAAACTCTCACATTTCCACACCCACCCACACCATTTATATCCACTCCCACTCCTCACACACCTTGTGTAAAGCACTATATATTCTGTGGGCTCTCCATTCATTTTTATTCACACTGATACACATACACACTCTTTTGTCACTTGCTTTCAGTAACCTTTTGACACCTCTAGCCATAAAACACATCCACACCGGGGGAAGGAACAGCACAGATAACATTCCAAGAGACACTGTTTTTAAGTATACCTTTTGCTTCATTCATTGTAACATCGCCGGAAGAAGAGATCAGTGTATCTCGAAAGCTCGCACAAATAAAAGCATTTCGTTAGCCACAGAACGGTATCATCTATTTATTTTTTGATTATATATATATATATATATATATATATATATATATATATATATATATAAAAGCATATAGCAAATGGAAATATTACTGTATGCTCATTTGCATGTCTTAGACAGATCTGCAACCCTGCCTTTCACCATTTTCTCCAGCATACAGCACTTCCACTGCAGCAAGGGATTCTGGGAAATTACATGCAAATGGGCACACAGTGCCACCTTTTGTCTCAAGCTCACATTACATGAACAACCCTTACGCCAATGCATGCTGCTTTAAACACAGCTTTTAAACCTAGCTTGGGATGAGATGCAAAGACAGTAAAGCCACTCACAGACTGTTTAAACCTTGTGGGTCTCTTCAGTGTGAGGTTGGATGTACTAGCTCTGCTGGTTTGAGACTGAGAGTAGGTCTTCACCACACATTATTAAGGTTAATGTGGTTAAAAAAAAAGTGACAACAACCCTCCACAGTAAAGCATATAGCAAATGGAAATATTACTGTATGCTCATTTGCATGTCTTAGCATACAGTAATATTTAGCATTTACTATATGCTTTACTGTGGAGGGTTTTGTCACTTTTTTTACCCACCATAACCATAATAATGTGTGGTGAAGACCTACTCTCAGTCTCAAACCAGCAGAGCCAGTATATCCTGAGGAAGGTCCCATTTTGGAGGACCGAAACGTTGGGTTTCTTGATGTACCACTATTTTCACCAATACACTTTGTGAAGTTTTCTACAATTGAGTACTGTCTCTTGCTTTACCAGACCTTGGAACGGTAACATATGTCTATATATATATATATTAACTAGCTTTTGTGCCCGGCTTCGCCCGTGGAATGTAATATTTAATACATCTCCCCACCACCCCCCCCCCCCCCCCGCTGCCGGCACATATCCCCCCCCCCCCTCCTACCCCCTGCTGCTGGATGTAGTGCGGGATGAGATTTGTCTCTGTCTGTGTGTGCATATGTGTGTCTGTCTGTGCGTGTGTGTCTACCCCCGCTACTGGAACATGTCTTTGCCCCCCTCTCCCCCATCTGCTGGCAGTACATCTCCCCGCGCCGCTGTGGCATGTCCCCTCGCTGCCGGCACATCTCGCTGCCGCCCCCCCCACCCCCTGTTGGTGAGATGTTAGTAGCCACCGACCTATAACCGCATGACCACGTCCAGAATGCAGGGTAATGGTCGAGTTGCCGGGTTAGAGTAGAAGATTTCGAGTGGTAGTAATACTCGCTGTGGTCTAGGAGAAGGTAGAATTGTCGTAATTCGTAGCCGTAGTCAAGGAGGAGAGAAGGTAGAATCATTGTATCTGTAGTCGTGATCAAGGGGTCAGAGAAGGAAGAGGTCCAGGTCCACGCTGTGGTCAAAAATAGGAAGCAAGACAAGACTAAGCAGGGCAATAGGAAGCTTAGAGGTAAGCACATAAACAACATAAACAGGGTTTATGCCGAGCCAGTGTGCCAGAGGGCTGGCTGAACATATAAAGTACAAGCAGCCAATGGTGAAGCAGGAGGCTATAAGCAATCAGTCGTCAGACATATGCTCTCCACTGAATGACCGGAGGGGAATGTACTACAGGTGTGGATCAGCTGATGAGGGTAGCAGCTCGTTGTTTGCCTGTGGGTGCGCGTTGATGGCGTGTGGCGAAGCCTGGAACCAGTCCCTGGTGTGTTTCCCTTCCAGGTGGTACGGCACCTGCACGCAGTTTGTAGCTGATGTGCATCACTCGTGACGTCTCGGGATGCATCATGGGGCGGGGCTTAAGCCCAATCCTGACACCCCTGAGAAAGAGAACGAACTTCTCGAAATGTGTAGGGTGTCCTTCACGAGCCACTGTACTACACGAGTGACGTCATCAGAGTTCTGATACACAGAAGCAAGATCCTGTGCAACGGACCTCACGGAGAACGCAGCAAAGCAGAAACCAGATATACCAGGGCACAGCCGAGACAGCAGCAGCCCGCAGAGCGGGAAGAAAGGAGTACCAACAATGTGGGGTGCAGACAACCCCCAGAGGAGGATCCCACACCCCCAGTTGATGTGCGCACCATAGACTGCAGCTACAAAGTGCCTGGACTAAGGTTACCTGTAATGCAAAGCAGGACAGCTTAGTATTCAACCGCGCTGAAAACCACATATGTTTGTGAGTTGGTAATCGCCTTGTTTCTTTTAATCAATTATTAAAATAATATTGTACTATTGCTCTCTATACCCTTTTTTCAAGGTACAGTTCATCATTTTCTGAGAACTGCAGGAGAAGCCTATACATCAACTCCAATGACTCTAATCTGAGCTAAGTATCACTGCCTTCAATATTATTTTAGAGACTATTTTGGCAATTTTATTCTCTTCCATATATTGTTTTCGTTGTCTACAGCCCTTTGCGCCTGATTGCCCAGATTTCTTTTGTAAAATTTTGTTAGGGGACCAGGAAAATCCCCTGATTTGGACTGTGGCAGCAGGACTTGGACACTGGTTTTCTTTTTAATATATATTAGAGAAAAAAGAGAAAAAAAGCGCCCGATCCATGTGTAAAATCCAAATACAAAGTTTTTAATAAGGAATGACAAGACAAATGCACACTCACAATTTGTCAATGCAATAAAAGCATTGTATGGGTAAACCCATGCGCCAACATGTACACTGGCGACACACTTTATTCGAGCTCGGCTAGTCCCACGAATTCGGGTATACCCGGGTGTATTGAGGTTTGTGACTGTTTTCTGCCCGAGTGCATTG